>WYDF02082109.1:0-24468 GCA_009867245.2 Adranes taylori | reverse complement strand
TTGAGAACAAAAAAAAAACCATCCACAAGCGCAGCCAACAGAGAAACCAAGCCAAGGTAGCCAAGCAGAGGCAATGATATATCTAATTTACTTATTTATTTACCAAAAAGATATAATCCACAATAAAGGCAAAACTACATAATGAAGACATAATCTAAGTAATTGTAGTAGTTAATTATATACTAAAATTAATTACAAGTTTAATTATATATGATACAGTAACTAAAATATAGAAGAAGAAAACAACAAAAAAGAAAAATTGAAAAAATAAAACACTTTACAAGTGCCAATTTAAATATTTTTTAACAAACCTTTAAGCTGATTTTAAGTAATATAATATATATATATGAATGAATTACTAAAAAAGGGTACTGATGAAAGTTCCCCTAATACTGGAAATACGTATTTGACTTGGTCTGGCTGTTTAAGCTATTTGTATATTCATGTCATCCACAGGTATTTTCGAATTGGACTAACTCATCTAATCATCAACATACAAGTTATTTACGCCTTAAAGTAATACTATTAAAACACTCTCATGAATAAACTTTTTTGTGCAGAAGTCAGAATTTTCTATTTGTTGGTATTCCCAAGATAAAATATTAAGATTACTAGATTTAATTGTTTATTAACTTAACCAAAAAGGGTATAAGTTACCCAGCTATTCATTATACTGAAAATATCTAGTGATATAAACTTCTTTGAAAAAATAGTTGGCAAACAATTTTTCTTTGTAAACATTACTAAAATGTGCTTCTAAATTCAACTGTTATATTAGAATATAGATAAGAAAAATTGACAGAAATTGTTTATATCATATAGTAGAATAAAATTAATATTTGTAGCATGATAGTTCCTCTAGGGGCTGAACATAGAAGTAAAAATAAAATTAATTTCTGGCAAAGATATTAAAGGGATCTAAAAATTTAGTGCATTTGTTTTTACACGATATGAGGCAGTAAACTTCAAAATTTACGATCTTTTGTTTGGTTAGGAAAGTTGTTTGTAGGTGTGGAAGAAAGAATCCAACGTACATGTAAGTTGTTACGTTGGATTAGTTGGTTGTTACGTAGATTTTTGAACAGTCGCGTTTGATAAAATTTATAAATAATATCGTTTCCAAATTTCCGACAATTTTGCTTTTAGATGTATTACGAAATCCCTTCCGGGGATTCCAAGAAATTTCGGGATGAGATTGATAAAAAAGTTGTTTTATACATGAATACAAATCAGTATCATAAAAGAGTATTGTTATTTTAAATCATTTAATTTATGCTATCAGACAATCTAGGTTTTGATAACAAAATAATCAAAACCACTATTATGAATTTAATAAAATTAACGCGAATATTTTGTGAAAAAAGTAGGGGAGACCAGGGTTAGAAGTAACATATTCCCAGACTTTTCAGTGCATTTTTAATGTAACCAGTTACGACGTATCTGGCATTGCACCCATTTTTCTCCAGGGCGAGAGTTGGAAAAGGCTTCACCACAAAACAAGCAAAAAATTTCGATTCTTATTTGATGCGTCATTTCTAACTCTTGTTTATTAGGTGTACCAGTCTAAATAGCTAATCTGCCGCGTTTTGTTTTGGCCCCAACGCATGGGGTTGGTCTTACGTCTTCTGTAGTAAACTGTTTATGTGTTCCAGAAAATAATTTTATTCATAATTTTCTGTAAATGATCGGTCTGTTACAGTAGTTGGAAGAAATTCATCAACCACGAAAATATTCCTGTAACCCTAAAACCAGGTTGAATGTTATTTGGTGTCGCCGACGGCATTTCTTCTTTTACTAAGCCTGGTATGTTGTAAATTGTCATAGTCTTGCCAGGGTTATTCCTTATCCAGGCGTCCCAAACTGAATTTGTATATTTTTTTAACGGTCCAATTTTCATCCCTAAGTATTAGTTAACTTACTAAAACGATACTAGTCAGCGTACTAGTACGTTAGTTAACAACTATTACGAGTATTAATTAACGTTAGAAAGACGAGTAGTAGTTAACGTACTGGTACATTAACTAATACTTAGAGATGAAGCATAAGGTAGCTAAGAGGTTGAACTTTGATTGTTAAAGTCCCTTGTCTTTAAGATCATTGTAGAGGTACTTTTGGTCACCTATAGGGGGGGGGGTCTGATGCTTCTTAGAGAAAATCCCAATGCTAGATAAGATATACATTGGTCACCTTAATGGTTTGTCTCTTCAATTCGAAGGTGCTATTTCGTTCAATGGCAGTAACTAATTTCGTTCAAATGTATTACATACTAATTAAATCAAGATGCAACGTTTGATACATGTGGACAGTAATACATGAATTTAATGTAGGTGTACATAAATACACGAACAACATAAAAGTAGAATTTTCAGATTTAATTTAACGGCGGCATTAGCACAATAAAATGATCGTGGACTCACAATCCATGAAGTCTTCGTGCGCTTATAGTTAGACTGAGGACGGCTACCACTATGTCAGAAATATGTATCTACCCTGCCTCCATTTTTTAAATTAAATCTTAATTTCCTATAAACCATCAATTATGCAAGTAATGCACCTATATATTTAAAATTTAGTCTTGCTGCTTAAAAGTAAATACTACGAAATTCTTTAATTAAATTTTAATAACCAACCTAATTTAATAACACCTTATACAAGGTACAAATATATATCAATATATCAAATTCTTTTCTCCTGTTCTTAAACTTTACATAAAAGAAAAACTATTAAACTACTTTGTTTAGGCAGACTCCCTAAAAATACAAATATACCTGTCGCATAGACGCCATGCAATCGACTGATTGCGAGCCATGTGAAGCGACCTCGAATGGCTCAAAGCGCCATTATTTCGGTTGAGCTGCCATTTATGATTTCGGCGTAAAACCACTGTTACAACTAACCCCTCTTACTTCGAACTCCGGTCTGTCCAATTACTTTCAGCTGAAAAATTAACATAAAAAAGATATATTCCTTAATACTCTGATAGAAGACTTTGTTGAATTGGATAATGAATGAAGCAAAAATATTCCTCAAAGATTGAATGGAAAAAATTTTGTTATCTAAAAATGTTGGCTCTTTTAGTTCAAATTTTCAGAATATGATTTAAAAAGAAACCCAAAAATAATCAATACTTTGATCGCTCAATCTCGTTCTCAATTTAGTTATTAAGAGTTCTGCAGATGAGAACACCCGTTCCGAGTTTGTGGATCACATAAACGGCAACCAAAATATTAAAAAAAAAAAAGAAAATAAATAAAATTGAGTTCTAAGATTTTCTTAAAAGTTCTCGAGTATAATTCTAATTATTTTAATATTTTAGAATTTAGAATTTAATTAACAATTGAATTATTTTAATAATTTAGTTAATTAAATTATTAAAATTCATGAATAATGAAACTTTATGCGGGTTCTAAAATAAATAAATGCGGGTTCCCGTCGGAAATCTAATGAGTTCTCATAGATCGAGAGACGGTGGCAATCTCGTGCATCCCAGGATATCTCAGGAAATCCTGGGAATCAAACCCTAATAAATACATAGAGGGAAAGTTTGGCCTTCTCCCATAACTCTAGTAAGGCTGTATGAAGAATGATATTTAAAATTTTTGGGGGTGTTATATACAGTCAAATGCGCATATTATCAAAAGTATAATATTTTAAAAATTTGTGCCATCGCAGAATGTTTATAAAAACATTTGGGAATTCATATCTTTTGCCATGCTGATTCTGAATTTGATTTCAAATTTTCTCCATCATGTCAGAATTTTGAGAAATTTTCTTAAACAGTTTTTTCAAAATACAGAACCAGTCAAACTAATTATACAGAATGTTTTTTTATATCAACGAAATATACGGAGTGTTTTATTTTGGTTGTCATTATTATTATTAAATCTGACGTCAACCGGCCATCGAGATCATGTGATTCAACGCCTTTAGATTATTTTGTTTTTGGGTTATGTGTAATATTTTCTCTATGCCGATAATCCGCAGATGATTGTCGCTCTAAAGGACAACATTACTCGCACCAACATACATGAAATTGAGTCACATTTATGTGAGGATGTCATCTAAAATTGGTCTTCTTCTAGAGACCGTCATCTGCAGCGTAGCCGGGGTGATTATTTGGTTGATATTATATTTCATACATAATGCCATCAAATGTGCTTCAAAATAATATAAATATTTTGGCGATATCGCGTACACAACTTTCTTTAATTAATTTTAAAGGTCGAGTGCTCTTAATGAAAAACCTTTTACATATTTAATTAATATTATTCCTTTTACTTTTCAATAATTTTTTTGGCCAAAACCTGACGTGCCAGATTAAACTTGTTTCCATTATTATAATTAGAACTATAAAACAAACGAAACTCGTACGTAGTTTCTAAAGAAAAATATTTCCAGTAATATCAATAAGCAATTATTATTGTCCGTTAAGGAATCTAGGTATAATTTCTAGTACACGTAGTAAAGCAATGCTATCTATTAGCAAAGTGGGATTTATAGTAATTATTTGCTACCTCGACAAAGTCGTTAACCCTACGATTTACGATCGTGTTTATGGATTTTTAATACTCACCGCCTACGCTTTAGCCATGTGACCGACAATTCTGACTTTTACGAAAATTGGTGAATCTAGTTGTAAAAAGTGGAATGTTAAATCAAAGCAGTCAGAATTGAGTGAGTCATAAAACTAGTGTTGATACAAATAGGAATTATGAAAACGCTCGTTTTAATAAGTCTAGAATAAGAGCAATGTAATCTAATTTTCAACCATATCTACGAAGAAACATATGAAAATATAGTCGGAATCTAATAATCTTGTCATATTTTCCTAACCAAGGTCAAAGTTATAAATTCGAGTTTAGATAAACTTGCACTAAAAAGATAATATACAAATAAAAGATAGAAAGATACCTCAAATATGATCTAAGATGTTAAACAAAGTGAGTTATTAATTAAAAGAGACATTTAGCCAATAATTCCATTTAGCCAGTGCCGGATTGCCACGTCTCAAGAGTTAGCAACTGCTACGGAGGCCGCGCCTTGGGCCTGCGTGTAAAAAAATCTATCAAAGAATATCAAATAAGATAGGTATGATACACCACCTATCGTATGGAAAGACATAATACTTATTCTAAAATAGAGCGCTAGCCACACCTTATTCATTTTATATTGCAGTGGAGTCTCTACAACTTTGACCGCAACGAGTCTGAAATTCCTGGAATCGAAGTTATAGAGCAAGCGGTGGTAGCCACGGTGTTCGCAAAAACAATGTAACAAAGAATGTTACTTGAAATAAATTAAATCCATGAAATAAATTACACGAAACCCAGCACTGGAGAACGCCACTTAATAAATTTCAACGCATTTATTGCTTTAACATATGAATGCGCCGCGTCATAAGACATATACAGTTAACCATTTATGCAGCAAAGAAAGATGTTACGTTTGCTGTGTTGCACACGAGTTACCTATGTTTATTACGTATGTATGTACGCTTTTCCTACATAATATGTAGGTAAATAAAAGTAGGGGTTTTGGCTAAGTGATAAAATTACTGGTCGCTGTGTTGAATGCGGGCCCACTGTTTATGCACGCTAACTGTGTATGTTATATGAAAGGAGGGATTATGCCGTGCTTGTAACAGCGGCATGCGTAGTAATGTCTAAGAAGATCGTATCGGACAGTAAACGATGCTGGTTTGTTTGCGATGGCAAGTACACAGGGTAGTACCAGACCGGCGGCTTAGAAGTTAAAAATACAGAGATTTGATTATGATATTTTGGTTCCTGATTTTAAGAACTAGAAGAAAATAGTCCAGCAGCAGTAGCTAACAGAAGCACGTGCCAGAGCAGCTAACAGAAGCAACAGCTGGCGACAGTCGCAGAGAAAATAACGCGTTTGGTAAACGATTTTATATGCCATATACTTTCTGATTGAATTGCTTGTATACTGAATAGCTTTGTTTCTCCTACCACCTCACCTCCAACACCATTAGAGTGTATACAGCTAAACGGCATATAACTGTAGTCACCTAAGCCCTCTTAGCACCTTTGCAAAACCGTGTGATGGTGGTACGATAACTTATGGTGGACTCCTAACTTCTCTGTTATTCATATTGTGAATTTAGATTTACTCCCGCCCCGTTGCATTACTAAGTGCGTGTATATGCTTTCCAAATTATTATTATTTTGAAATTATCACCACCGTACATTTGTACTGCTGTACTTGCACCGCTTTAATATAATTTTGTTTATGATAGACTCGCTACTGTTTATTTGCTAATCGCCATTAAAGCGGTATTGATTTAATTTATTATTAATTAGCAGAATCTTTTTCAGCTGCCCACAAGAACTTGAACTTCTCATGTACTCGTAGCTACTCGTACCCTCAGCAAGTCCACTAAGAACCGGTGGAATAAAGAGTGGTTCCAACATTCGGTCTCACGTTAAACTGACCTGGAGCCCCAAAATTCATATTTCCGGAGGGTATTATATTCTGAAGCAACAAATTTACTTGCGCCAACTGTGATCATTGTTAGGAGTCTCCGTTAGCAGTATCGCAAGCGAGAGTCTGTCACAACAAGGATGCGCGTGTCGATTGTCAACCTGTGAGCCAAATTACATCATACTAGATCATATTTCTTGCGAAATTACGAGACGCAAATACTATTCAGTATATTTGGATTCTACTCCAGATATATCACATGTAGACAAACTCACCCTGATTGTCCTGCCATCTAGACCAGTGGAAAGCGAATTCCAGTGGAATTCGCTGTTCTTAATTTTTATAATAAAGTACTTAAACACTATAATGATATACGCAATAATAGGTTGAAATTATTTTTGTTTATTGTCTGTAATTTTTATAACGTCAATATATGGTACTACTCGCGATTTTATCGTTAGGATGATTCCATTTCCATTTTCAAGTAGCAAGTGAAAATAGTGAAATGAAGGTAGTTGGATTTTATGTTATTAATTTATCTTCTGATTGGATTGCCTGGCTTCTCCTTGTTTTTTTCTCAGATTTTGGTGGACTTAAATGATTGGATGACGAAGCTTTACCGTAGATCTTGCAGATTCGTTCAGACTAGTGATACCAACTGAGCCCAGCCCAAAAGAGTACATTTCTTAAATGTTTTTAGTACATGTTTTAGTACATGTACATGTACATGTACATGTACATAGCCATCCTTTTCCCGGAGTTGGCGGGAGCACCACATCGCCACATGATGTTAGGGGAATTGATGAACCAGGTGATGACAGTGAATCTACGGGTTGGCTTGGTTCTGGAATTGATTCTGGTAGATCTATCACAGGGCGCGGCTTCATGGGCGACATAGTCTGATAGACCTCTTTGGAGTTGTTTCAATTGCGTTAGCTTCTTGCGATCGACTCTTTGCTGCTATCTTCTTCTTCCTCCGCGTTTTCGCATTGGAGGCACGGATAGTAGAAGGATAAGTTATGAATGAACTGTCAGAAAATAAAGATAAATGATGTTAAGAAATTCAAAAGAGTCTGCGGAAGTATAGGTTGCGTTGAATAAGATTGATGATTATAATTTGTTCCTAAATATTTGTAGCTTTAATTTGTCTGATAGTTGAATTAAAACTAATGATTAAATTAATACTGACTAAATGCAGCTTTTGAACAAATCGGTCTGAAGGTCGGCTGAGCCGTGGCTTCCGCCGGTGTCTGTCGCAAAAAAAGGCGAGGCTTGAAATAAACTTCTGCTAGCAAAATTTAGGTAGGTTCGAATTTCACCTAATAGAAAAGTTTTTCCTGACAGTTAAGAAATTTGGAAATCGAAGTTGTATTATTTTGTTGACGAATCTCTAGGAAAATGTAAAATATTCTCTTAGAAGCATTGCATTAAAAGCGTCCTCTGATGAAATACGTTAAACTTATATCCAATTGTATTTGTTGTAAGAGTGCAAAGCTTAATGTCTTATTTAAAATAAGTCGTAGGAAAAATCCGTTACGTTTTTGTTTCAGTAACTTAATGAGAAATCAGTTTTTCTATTTGATTTAAAGCTTTTTCTGTTTAAAGAAAGTAACAATAATAGAAATCGTACATGCTAAAAAATCACCCGATATGAATATATATTTTATTTGTAAATATATACACACATATTAATTATAAGATAAATGCTTAATGTTGCTTTCGACGAAGGTGTTTATTTTATTTTATAAATAACCAGCCGATGCAATCTGCGTATGTATATGTTTTCTATGAGGGACGGCTTTTGTTTGATAACTTTCTCACGCCGGTAGGTGTTGATCTTGTAGATCTATCTTGGTGGAGATTTGGATTTTATTTTAAACGTATTAAAACCTTTTATTATATGAACTTGTATTAATAATATTTACTATTTGATAATTGGTTATTACTAAGCTGATTTATTAACTGGTATGTTGTATTCGTTTTAAGAATCAAATTAGATTTCATGAGGCAATTTATATATATTATATTAGCGGATTACTCACTGAATTGATGAATTATTAGAGAATTGCTTACTACAATCATTAATAAAAGGAAATAATGAAACTCCGAAATCAAATAGAGAGACTACACGATATGTACCTGTTAGGTACAAAACGTAAAAAACTGACATTTCCAGTTGTATATACAGTTAGTAGTCAAAATGCGAAAATGTCAGCGAGTGTAGATTTATTATCTGATTTGATACGAAAAAAGAAATACTAGATGGATTGTTCACCCCATTTGTCATAAATTGAAAGTCAGTTTTATTATGTACTGCTTAAAACAAAGGAGAATGTATATAACATTTTAAGTTCCTTGAATTTGGTGTACTTCCCTGGTGACTTAATCCCACCCGCTCCATACCCCACATTTAATTTTGATGCAAAATTATCTCTAAAATGTATCACAAATCTCACAATATATCAACATTTATGAATGACAGATAATCGTGCGGTACCGAGTCAAGCTCGTTGAAATTACCAATTATCGCGTAATAACTTAATCGCGATTTTGACCACTATACTACTTTATATTTCATTCTGTTTGTAACATAAAATTGTTCTGCAAGAGATCTCATGATGACAAAATTCGTAATATTATTATAATGAAGTACTAAATTTCCTATATGGGTAAACACAAAAATTATATACGCAATAACAAGGTGATAAATATAGGGTTCATTGTTTTTGTTCTTAATATTTATAACTTCATGTCTTAACTCCATTCGCGATTTTAAATTGATTGACAATGTATAGTTTCTATTTATAATTCAACATTTTGTTAAGATGATTCCATTATCATGTTCCATTATTAGAATAGCAAGTAACAAGTAGCGAACTAGTGATCATTCGATTTCTGGTATTATTTTGTTCTTTTGATTGGACTTTGGCTTCTCTTCCGCTTCTCCAGGACGTCGGTATACTTTAAATGATGAATGGTTAGCGAAGATATTGTAGGTTGTTCCAGATCGTTAGTAGGACGCCGATATGAAATACGTAGTTTATGGTAAGATAAATTGTTGTAATTTTTGACGTTAGAAAATGAAGTTGATGCGAATGAAGGATTTATTCGCTGTCCCCGAAGTAGTAATGGAACAGTTGTTGGTGATGATCTTCACGCGTCTCTGAAGTTCGATCTCTGGCATCCTCATTGGTATGTGCTTGACTATAAACTTTCCTCTGATGTTGTTCTCCTCCTTTGCGCATCAAAGAAGGGTTGTGTAATAGTGAGATGAATGAAGGAAATAAGAAGTGAGTGACAGAGAACGAAAGGTTCAGCAGATAATACTGAATGTAGTATCTATGTGTACTTGACGAAAGCATAAGTGGTTGTACGCATAAACGGTGGTGGTAGTAGTTTTACACCACCAATATGTTTGGAAGCATAGCATTGAAACGCCTTCTGCCAAAATTCGCAGAACTATCATCCAATGAGAGAAGACTTAATCAGTCGAACCCACAAAAGAGTGAGAAGCATGACTGCTTATTGAAAAAGTGGGTGTAAATAAATGTTAAGTCATAAAACTTTTTCTGCTAAAAATAATAATAGCATTAAAAAAACCAAACACAGAAATATCCTCTTGATGTAGATGCACATATATGCAGAACTATGATAAAGACTTCCGACACTTGTCAGTATTTCGTATATGAACATCGACGTGAGATCACATAAGCGATGTGCTTTGACTTTTCTCCCTCGCATACGGCCGGAAAGTTTGACTATGATTTTTATATACGAATCACCATATCTCTAATGTCTATGAATAAAGCTTCGGTCTTAAGCGGTATCATTTGGGTATTATTTCTTTTGCAATGAGCTGTGCGTTTGATGATTTCGCGCCAAATTTTTTTATCAATTTATATTCACATTATTTTATAATTAATTGTGATCAATTGATTTGTTAATTAATATATTATATTCGGAGAATTTAATTAAATTTTATTCGTCAATTTATATTATATTAGAGGTTTACTTATTGCATCCATTAATTAATTGAATTAATCTTTATGGGATATGTTATTCGACAACACTATAATAAAGTTAGGTTTAACTGTATCTCTTATTTAAGAGTAAACTACTAATATACTACACCACTGGAATTAATTATGAAAACTCTAATTACTTTTCTATGAGCAACTACCTTCTTTGATAAAAACCTTTCAGAAAAATGTACCTATCAATCCTTCAACGACCCTAATACGTAAATGAAAACTTTTAATTTGTATAAACATACAAGAGAAAGGGTTGAAGACAAAAAAAGTGCCTGTTCGCTCCTTCATGTCGATGTTACCACCAAACGTTGCTCAAACATGTGAAGGGGTTTGTAAAGACAACTTTTGGGCTGCCGGCGGATGGTGTGTTTTAATCTACACAACTTAGCAAGTAGTCGTCGTATCTCTGTGGCTTCGGCTAAAGATACTGTTTAATAGATGAATCATTAAAACTAATTCCAAGAAGTAGTTATTTGTGGGGTTTGAAGCTTATTTATAGTTACATTTTTATTGCTTTCAATTGCAAGGATAATTGGAAGGACAATTGATAAATTAATTTAATTCTGTATAAACGTAAAGTCGCTATCACTCTTTTGTTAAATATATTTTTATTCGAACCATTATAATTTATTATGTTTAAAATAAGTGGATGATTAAGAAATGGATAAAAAGAAATAGCCTTAGGAGGAAAAGTAAATCCAAACATAATTTGGTAAAACAACTTACAACGTTCGTCTCCCAGAATTCCAGAAAATTTTAGGTTTTAGGAAGAAATCCTCCATGACAAATTAAGTTCCGGGAAAATGACAAAACATATCCAATGAAAATCATAAACAGCTTCCCCAAAGTTGGGTGGCCATTCTTAAATTTGGCATACTCACTACCAATTTCATTTATAGCCTCTGCGAACGGTATAGTTCTCTTAAGAAAACCAAAAGTTATTGTGATGGTGAAAGTGGCGCTTACTGTTAATGCTATCAGTCTGGATAGAAGCGCAATAGAACTGACGCTGAGCATAACAAAGAAATCAACCCTATTCTGAACATCAAAATGCAGCTGCAGAACATTTGATCTCTAGTGAAAACAAAACAATAGTGAAATACTCATGAATATTTAAATCAAAATTCTAATTTCTTCGGAAATAGAAAGACAATAAGTTTTGAATTAAGAAGCATCTTCACTGGATAGCGGAACCTTACCAAATCAAATTCCTTATCAACAAAACTTCTTTTGCCTCTTCCAAAATTATACACTTACGAGGGTAGGCTGAAAACGAATGCATACATGCTTGCAGAACACGTACAAAAATAAATAGCAAGATCGGATAAAAAGTATATTAAAGTACAATACTTAAACTTCAAAATGATATATTCATTTTTCAAGATAGTCCCCGCTAAGGCTACACATTTCTCCCAACGTGTAACAACTTTTTTTATGCCGTCACTGAAAAATTGTTCCGACTTTTCTCGAATCCAGAACTTGACAGCTGCCTTCACCTCATCGTCTGAGACGTAATGATTACCCTTGAGGTGTCTCTTGAGTAGAGGAAAAAAAATAAAATCGTAAGGCGCAAGATCTGGAGAGTAAGGATGGTGTAGAATTGGTTCAAAATTCAGGTTTCGCAGAGCTTCTACGTGCGAGATGTGTGGACGAGCTTTGTCATGTTGCAAGATTATTGGCTCCAGGCTGTCTCTAACACGACAAACTCGACGACGGAGGTGTTTTAGAGTCTTCATGTATTGATAAGAATTTACCGTTGCCTCTCGTTCCAGAAACTCAGTCAATTAAACTCGGTGAGCATCCCAAAACACGAAAAAATTTTTTTTTATGAGGATGCTTGTGTTTTGAAGTTTTTCGCCTGAGGAGAAGACGCAAGTCGATATTCAGCGCACCGTCTTTTCTCTTCTGGGTCGTAATGATGGATACAGGACTCGTCCCCCCGTCACAATATTCAAAATAAAGTCGTCTCCTTTGCCACGGTAGCGCTGCAAAAGTTGCTTGCAGTATTCGAATTGATGCTATTTGTTCTTGCATCGAGGTACCCATCGTGCAAAAATTTTACGGTATACCAATTGTTCAATAATGAAGCCGACACGTTCCTTAGATATCCCAATCTGGTTTGCGATACGCTTTTGTGTGATTGGCCGGTCATTTTGAATCAAATAGTCGACGTGTTTGCAATGTTTATCGTCTCTGGCAGTGATCGGACGTCCGCTGCGAGTTTCATCAACAATTATGGCTTTACTAGGTTCTCAATTACGAAATTTTATTACCCATCGATTTCCAGTAGAATTATCAACAGCATCGTCACGATAGACATCCTTTAAGCGACAATGAATCTCAATAGGAGTAACTCAATAAAATTCAATAACAGCACGCTGTTTAACTGGAGTTGACATAGCACTAGAACACGCCTCCATACTTTCGCTTCTCAAAATACACTGAATGAATTCAATGATCCCAAACCTGCGCATGCGCATATAAGGGTAATATCACTTCCACATACGATGTACGCGCTTCTGTAGTTCATTTCGTACGCGCTACACAAGCATGTATTCATTAGTTTTCAGTCTACCCTCGTATTATTCAAAGCATTTTTTTAATGTAGGGTTATTAAGAAACTCATATTGTAAACTGTAGATGATAAGAAAAATAAAAACAAACTAATAAGCAAGCAACAATTGTTATTGGGTAACTCATTGTTATTGCTATTAACAAAATTATGCTAGACTCATTTCAATAGGATTAGTAGAAGAATCAAGAAAAGAGTTAGGAGCTAGTTTCTTTTAGGATGAACCTCAAAGTTTTGTATGTTCTTTTTGATAGTAGACAAGCAAGAATGGAGCCCATGTATACTCATTGAATACCTCAAAAAAAAACTATTAATGAGGGATATTATAATGAGCGGATTTTAGTACATTTTGATAAGACTCTAGCAATCATTTGGAAGATTTTTGATGTTCATGGATTAATGCCTCGACTACTTATAATTATGAAACAGATATTTATATATCAATTGGTTTTATTTGAATAGTTCCGATTAAACTAGCACTACAGATACTTTTAAGTTAACGGCAGAAAAAGGGTAGCTTTTTTAATTAAAAATGTTTATTTGCAGCTTCTTGAAAAGCGTTTTTCTGAAAAATAAAACGCTCGACAGTTACGTATAACGCAACAGACCGTAATGACATGCTTACTATTATTACAGGTATTTTTTAATTAATTATTTCTTGCAATAAAAGTTTTAATTTAAATGAAAAGTGTACTGAGATTGAATTTATTTTTTTATTGTAATTGGTAAGCAACTTTTAATACAAAGTAAAAAATATAGTAGCTAATTGTAAATGCATATCATTTATAAAAATGTTGGAACTTTAAGGTATCTTCCATCTTCCTTTTATGTAAATCAAGTTTACTGTTTCGAAAAAACTCAAAAGGAATGTAAAATTTTGGGGGTCTGAATACTACCTCATGTTGCCAGCTATGAATATAGCATCTACGTACGGATCTTGGACAAACAATTGAATGCTCAGTTTTGTAAATTTTTACTTAAAATTCCTATTGAATGTAAAATTACAATTAGTATAAGTTTCAAAAATCATGAAAACACTACTTTCGCCGGTTTTGCTCTTCATAAATGGAATTAGAATCAAGATTGTCATTCACCTGTCCCTTGTTGTAACAATAATACCGTTAATACCAACTTCTTAAATTTCACTAATTTTTTTAGGCCTTATACCAATTTTTCTTTGATTAGCTGTTTCCTTGTAATTACTCAGAAACTCAGCGACATATTTCTCTGCTGTAGAAGATGATTCCCAGCTTGTATTAAATTCAAAATGTCAACACTTGCCGCATATGTCAATAATGTAGATGACGTCTTTCATAGCAAATGACAAGTTTACTTCTCCTTATTTGAGAGTTTGAAAAATATCGGTAATTTATAAGGAATTTCTATGATTTTGTGCTTTCCTACTACTTCATTCACCTTTCAACAGTATTCGTTTTATTAAACATATATTAGATAGTTATAAAAACTGTACCCCAAAAATCTTAGCCGAAGCTCGTTCGAGCCATTATCCAGCCACGAGTCCTGGCGTGGTATCTTCCGTAAAACCTTTGCACTTTTTACCCGCAGAGCGCATTACAGTTCCTATTTCTGATAGCTTTCATTATTTGTTCATTTTCCCATCCATGCAAAGCCTAGTGGATTTCGGATAAAGATATAACTTGCAAGCATCTAAACGTTTCTCCATATCCAGGGCACGAACTTACCTCTCACATACATGACGTAACATAGAAAGACTTAAAAACGCAGTGTGTGTAGTCGGTCCTGTATATCAATAATGCGTCCGCTTAAAATATTTCAACAGTCCTATGACTGATATCCATGTAAGAAATTCATTTTGTTGGCACTAGCAATGAACCAAAACCAACTTGTGTTCAAATATGCAGTCCATTGTTCTTTGCAGGTTAGGGCTCAGCAACGTGATACTCATACTCTAGTTCTCAACAGCTTCTCTGAATACAGTTTGGTAATAACGCAGGAGACAGAATATGACCCTGAAACATGCTTCTTGGTGTTTTTCGTGCTCCAACACCCACATTTGTGCGGAGTGATGCGAACAAAGTTTAGTGAACCTAAGTAGGTCCTGGTATAAGCGAGTTTACTTATCACTGAACAGCTTTGTCCCAGCGTTATGCTCTGAGAAGATCAGTGACATTAGTATTATGTCAGAGTTTTGTATATAAAGAACGAGCTAAATAACCAAAATGGAAGAAATTACTTTGACTATTGCTCAGGGTCTATTTGTAGTAGAACATATTTTGAAAAAACCAAATACCACAATGTACGCTAAGAATTCTATTTTGATGATAGCGACGTAAATTACTGACCCAAGTAGTAAAGATTAGAAACGATGTGATGGTGAAACAACTTGAGCATGTACAAAAAAGAATGAGCTAAAGGATTTATAAGAAAAAAGTGGTCCAACAGAAAAAATTAAGCTGGTAAAGCTGGTAATATAAGGAAAATTAAAAGATGTACAACATTGAAGTTCACTTACATTTATCAAAGGCAGTTATACAGGAACTCAAGTCTAGTTTTAAAGATCTGGCTAACCCAAAGTTATTAAAGAACTGCAAAAAAGCTGGATCCATATTGTCACGTTATTTTTCTGACAAAACTGCATGACTAAAGTTCACTTCTACTAATTTAACCCACCCCACTATAAAAAGGGGATCAAAACACTTATAGGTTCTTAATTCATTTAGTTAATGTGCAATAATTTATAACATTCAGTAAATTCAAGTCAGTTTAACACAAAATATAATTACACGCAATATTTAACATACAATATTATTAAAATACAATTATTAATGATAAGAATAAATTCAGATATTAAATTGTTTGAGATTTTCAAACTTGTAAAATAATAATATAATTAAACTTACTTTTGAGCTACGTACATTACAAATACTATGCTTTTTTCAGATTTATTTTTAAGTAAAAAATGTCAACATCAACTGGCTCTTGTAATCTAAAACAACTGCTATTGCAGAACTGCTTCCCATACACTCGTTACCGTCGAATAGCAGACCGATACCTGCTATAAGTTTCCCTTTTAGTTTTCTTCCTTTTAAATTATCATTGTTTCATTACCTAATGGATCTAGATCCCCCTATACTCAGTTATCCCTACTCTTACTTGAACCATCGAAAACCTGATTAACAACATTTATGGGCATACTAACATACAACGAAAACAAAAAATTAATATAAAACATAAATTAAAATAAAGAACAAAAATGAACCTATTCTAAAAACAAAAGAACTAAAAGAAAGAAGAAATTCGAATACAATACAACACACATCTAGTTTTCCATTTTTTCTCTTAGCTTTATCTCCTATTCTACTCCCTCACATTTCTTGACCTAATGATACCACCATTCTACCTAATTACCACATAACCTACACATTCTGTCCTTCTTTTTCATCCAAAACCTATTACCTCTCTCCTCACTACCACATCAGAACCTCGCTATCAACCGTTTCTCATTCATACTAATACTCATTCATGCTAACCTTACAATCCTTTCTTCCCTTTATTTACTTTCATCCTCCCATTTGGCAACCCTGCATACCACATTTCCAACGAGCATCCTATTCTTTGTAATACTTTTTTCGTATTCAAAATCCAGATCAATCTATTATCATATTTTTCTTCCTCTTTCACTGCCTCTATATATACGAGGGCTGTACTCTTTCCGCTGAGCCTAGTAAAGTAAAACAGAGTTTATTTACAAAAAAACGTTTATTTATAATTTTTCAAAGTATTCTCCTCCACAGTCAATGCATTTTTGCATCCCCGAAAACCATTCTTGAAAATATTTTTTCCAATCTTCGGGCCGTAGTTTGTTTATTTCATTTATAAAAGCATTAACCGCTTCTTCGGCCGATGTAAAACGTAAACCCCGTAATTTATCTTTTACCCGCGGAAATAAGAACAAATCATCAGGTGCTAGGTCTGGACTATACGGCAAATTACCCATTATTTCTATTTTTTGGGCATTCAAATACTCATTTGTTCAAGCACCAGTGTGAGCTCGAGCATTATCATGATGCAAGATAATCCTTCCTCTTGGACGTTTTTTCGCGAACGTTTTGTAGAACCTGAGACAAAGAAACTGTAGTGTACCATTCTGAATTAACAATACGTCTATTATTCAGTGCTACACTGGGAACATGCCCATTATTCCAAAAAAGGTGGTGACCATCTTTTTGTTTCGGCTTTTTTCACGAACAACTTTTGTTGGAGCCGACTCGGGATTATAGCAGTATACCCATGTTTCACCATCTGTGATGATGTTGTACTCCAATTAGATTATCCACGGTCAAAGCGATCGGCACCATCTTACACGGTCCTCTTTTTGAGCTGAAGTCAAGTTGTGGGGAATCCACCAAGAACAAAGCTTACGAACTTTCAAATGTTTGTCTAAAATTGTGTTAATTTCTTTAACACCAATCTTTAAAGTTGCTTGAATGTTGTCTGACAGTAATATGCCGGCACTCTTAAATCATGTTCCGAATAAAATCAATATTTTTTTCTGTAACTGCCGTTCTTAGCTTAGGAGCTCTAAAACTGTCATTTAAGGAAAGCCGACCGAGTTGACATTCATTGTACCATCGCTTTACGGTAGCGAAGGAACACGACTTATCATTAAGTACTCGATTGATCTCCTCAAAACATTATTTACGGTTTAAGCCACACTTGAAATTGTAAGAAATCACAGCCCGATAATGCTCCTTGTTCATTTCCATTAGTAATTGGCGAAAGGATTACTTTAAACTTATGTAATTTACAAACAATCACGCATATTTGACAACTGTCACTTCTAAACAACTTGTAAACAGCTAGATTGAATTGTCAAACAAAATTTGTTACAAAAATATCACCGCCTACTAGATAGGCTCAGCGGAAAAAGAACAGCCCTCGTACATTCTTGACAATCCTCGCATTTTGACTAATTATCACCTTTTTTTGGTACATTGTCATTTTCTTAAACCCTTCCACCCAACATTTGTATTTATTCAATTCTTACAACAATTTCGCAGGGAGTTGATTTTTCTACACCTGCTAACCCTCTTCAAATATCTATTTGTATCCTCTCAATTTGATCTCTCTATTTCTCTCTCTCTCTCTCTCTTTCACAGCCCACACTTCCACCTCATACATCATGGGTAGCATGAGAACTCGGGTTCACCAAATTTTACTCCCCACACGACATACTTCAATTTGTATAGAGTAAGGATAATTTGTTTGGAGCAAGGGGAGCTAAATTCTAGCCCCCTTAACCAAGTGCGAGAGATACTCCAGTTCAGTAATTAATGTAGAAAATCTAATTTTAAACAAGTATTTGCAGTTACCAACATTACGTTTTTGTGCCATCAGTTAAATGTCACTAGTGTAGTCTTGTTTTGGTCTTATTTATATATTAAGTTCTTTTTTCACGCGTTTGCCGGCTCGCATGATATACAGACACAAATGATCATAGCCACAAATGCTTATATTAATTTTAATTGGTGAGAGGAGAATCTTTGTATGGGTTATCGCAGCGGTTCTCACCTTGTAGATACTTGGATCATTTATTGTTTTAGAAAAAAATGCACTACGTTTTAATACTTACATTAGCTAATATTCTTCAGAATAGAGTACTAGTTTTATTGAATCAGAATATGAGAATTACAAGCCCCTAGTTATCCCCACTAGATGAATAAAACAGTAGATTTAGCTATTGGTATGGGCTACGAGAACTTTACTGATTTGATTACACTAGATCCACATAAATTAAACAAGCTCTACGTACCCATATCTTTACTTATGAGTCTTGAAAGTACGTAATGTGGATAGAATAACTTTTACCCACTGTAAAATAAAGTATGTAAAACTGACAATTCGACAATCTATATAAAAGTTTTACCATATCCCTCAAGAATTGAAACTTATAAATTTGTATCTTGTTAAAGCCAGCTACGCAATTTAGAATAACAAACGCATTGTGTGAATATTTTCAAACATAATTTGAATAATAAGCTATAGATACTACGTAGATATAAAGACACACTCAGAAGCGTTCAATCAGTTTTCATTATTACTATAAAAATAGATTTTGAATATAGATTCAAAACTGTACAAAACTTCATCAGTACGTTATTTTCAAAGACTTTATATAAAAAAACTTAGTTTTGAATAAAACTCAGATCTCTTTTTATGCACTCGAGGTCTTGAAGTTTTACAATAGCCACACTCAAAAGACTTAAAGCTTTGAAGACTTTGAAATTTTAGACATGTGAGCCATATTTGAATATTTTAGAATCGAAGAGGGGTTAAAAAATAGGTCATCAATACAGGGATGAAACAGTCCTCTTCTTTGAGACCCAATGACGTGTTGTACGCATCATTGCTATACGAGTATTCGATAAGATTACTCGGTAAGATTACATCATTGCGATAAGATTATACAAATAGTTGTGTAAGGAAGAGTCAACGGAAAGAGAGGAGGAGAAAACGTTTTTCATAGAGGCGCCCATCAAAGTTAACATATCTAACATGGTCGTGAATATTTGTTCAACGTCACCACTTGTTGAACACTTCAAAAAGAATAAGTGGAAAATAATAGCTAAAGAAAAATTTAATCATATCATCTTTCACTTCTTGTTATCACACTTACTCCTTGTAGCTATGTGCACCTCCAAAGAGCCATGTCTTCAACATCTTTTAAAATCCTATTTCTTACAAAAAAATCATGCTTTGGGTAGATGTCAGTTAATTATTAATGCGACTGGAATAAACTCAAATGCCCTAGGATGATGGCCTTAAAATTCGTTACAGGGTTAACAGAATAGATTGGAGAGACACTAGCAGCTCCCATGAACCCAATGATCAAAAACATCATTTTAACACTTCGGCGAGCGCACCGGCGAATTTTATGGACCAATGTTATAATTTTGGCAGCAAATGTGCTTTTGTTCCTTTTTTGTGTATGCCACACTTATAGCAGTCCTTGTTATCTCTCTCACAAGGTGTTGACTTTACAAGGTAAGTGCTTGGTGTGCATTTAAATTATAGTTTCTCTACGCAGATGCTACTAATTTTTGGTCATGCATTGGTTGGTATATTAAATGGCGTCACGCGCCTGGTCATGTATTTTTTATATAAATAAATAAACATATTTAAAGAAAAATGTTTAAATTCGTTTTCTTTTCATAAATATAAGTACAGGGTTTGTTCAGAAAATAAAGTCAATGACTCGAGGAAAAAAAGTTATTGATCAGATCGGTACAAATTATTAAAAGGATTCAAAGTACTGTCCTCCTGAGTCGATACATCGTCGACAGCGAGATTTCCAGGCATCAAAGGCTTTAAAGCCTTGGTGTAAGCCTGTTGGATGTTGTTGACCGCCCCGAAATGTTGATCTTTCATGGGAGTTTTCAAGCGCGGAAATAATAAGTCTGGGGAAGCCACGTCAGGACTGTAGGCAGGTTGGGGAACCGTTGACACACCTGCATTGGCTAGGTGGCTGGCCACAACACAGGATATGTGCGCTGACGCATTGTCATGATGAAGTTACCAAGCCTTAGCGATGTCGGATGGAACGCGTTGAATCCTGCGTTTGAGTCTTTTAAGAAATTCAAAGCAGAATTTTCCGGACTCGGATATACCCTGCGGTACGTACTCGCCCGCCGATGTCGAAAAACACAAAGAGCATGGGTTTGTCTTTTGATTTGCTCAATCTGGCTTCTTAGGGCGTGAGAACGCTACCGTGTGCCACTCGGCACTTTGCCCCTTTGTCTCTCTTATTTTGGTGGTCCGTTAACACTTTGGACACCAGCTTCGCGCACACTTTCCGCATTTCCAAATTATTTCTCACAATTTCGTGAACGATAGTTTTTGGAATTTGTACTGTCACTAAATGAACACTTAAACGACGGTTGGAGTTCAAAAGATCTCTCACACGACTCACTTTTTAGTCGGTACTAGTCGTTAATGGCCATCCAGCGCGGGGTTCATCGCTCACCTCCACACGGCCTGCAAAAAGGGCCTAGTGTCCCCGGTAGACTTGTCTGCTGCTGCGATCTTCTGGATTACGCCTGCTGGGCTGCTGCAGTTTCTGCTGCGGTCTTGCCAAGTTTAATGCAAAACTTGATCGCTAACCGTTGTTATATTTAACAATACATTTTAGCTTGCACGGGGTGACCGATACGACTTTGATGAAAAATCATGTTCGAACTTAAGGTGTTCGGAGACGACTACTTGTGCGTGCGCTCGTTCTAGACATTCCCCTCTACTCATCTCCACCCTCCAGAGCACGCTTAAACCTACAATCAGTTCCCGAAAAAATCGCTCACATTAGTTCCCGGACAAACCCTGTAATTTAGGGCGAAATATCTTACTGACGAGCCGATGTGAATGAGGAACCAGATACCGATGGTGAGTTACATTTATAATGAGGAGGGTTTATTAAAAGAAGAGCAAGAGATTATAAACTTCAGTGATCATGAAACTGATTCAGAACAAGAGTTAGCTTCCAGTGATAATAAAAGCGATAATTCTGATACGTGAATGGATCTAAACGGGACTCTTATCTTTTTGCTAGGGGTAAAATAATGAAGAGGAGTCTTGTAAGTGTAGCAAAATTATATTATCACAACTATCAAAAATTAATAGCAAAACTATTACAAGATTTTCACCTGGTTCAAAAGCAATGGCAAGAAAACTTACAAGAGAGATTTCAGTGTTTGAGACACAATTCAAATATTCTGAAATATACCAACAAGTACATAACTTTGAAAAGGACTGAAATTGTATATCTCAGAAATCCAGATGTCAAGCAAGCTACAAAATCCGAAATTATGGCTTAGGTTGGATTACTTATGGATAGCTTGCTTGAGTGTTGTAAGAAGGATATTTAGCCTAACTAATAAAACGCACTATTTTTGTTTTTTATCATTTATTTTTCAACCCTTTTCCCTTTTTAGGCAATACACTTTTCAACACCACTTTCTAACTTCTTCATCACTTCTCAAAAATAAGCTCGAGCTCTTCAAAATAGTGGGAAGTTTCGGTCATCATTTCATCGTTTCTTGCAAAACGGCGTCCTGCGAGCATTTTTTTTAGGTTTGCGACCAGGAAAAAGACGCAAGGTGCTAGATCTTGTAAATACGGTGGGTGGCCGATCAATTCGTAGCCTAATTGGTTCAATTGTGCCTACACGGCGGCCGCTATGTGAGCGAGTACTTTGTCATGATGGAAGAGAACTATTTGGCGAGCCAAATCGGGGACTTTCTTTTTTAATTCGGTGTCGACGTGATCCAGTAATACTGCGTAGTAATTGCTAGTTATGGTTTTATCCTTTTCCAAGTAATCAATAAGACTAATGCTTTTCGCATCCCCAAAAACAGTCGCTATCATCTTACCAGCCAATCGGGTTCTCCTTTCCTTCTTCAGTGGGCCTTCGGCGCTTTGTCTCAATTGCATTAACTGATCCTTCATTTCGGGCGTGTAGCAATGGACCCATGTTTCATCAAGAGTGATGTATTGACGAAAAAAATCCTTGGGATCACGTTATATCTTCGCCAAAAACTTCTAGGAATCCGTCAGAAATATACATTTTTGGTCGCTCTTTGGGCGTTTTCATACCCAAATGTTTGTGTATGATGGCGCGTACACATTCATTTGTTATGTTTGCAGTGTTTGCTAGCTCACGGCTTTTGATTCAACGGTTTGCCATAATAATAACATGGAATTTCTTGACGATTTCTGGTGTAGTGACGATATTTGAATGCCTTGGGTTGTTATCATCAAAAACCCTCGACGACGACGATCAAATTCAGCTTTCCAAAATTTAACTGTTGCTAGCGACACTGCAGACTCGTCATAAACAGCATCCAGTTCGCCCTTGATTTCTCCATTGTTTTTTCCTTTCATGTGAAGGAACTTAATCACTAAACGATATTCGACTTAATCCATTTTCGACCTATACAAAAGTTGCTTGCTTGCGATGGCTGTAAAAACCAAACAAATTGTTCCTTTTGCTTCAAGTTTTGACAGACATCATATGTTTTATATCAAATTACCATCGAATCTAAATACTCCATATAATTGCTTAACTAATTACGTCTTTGTTAAGAAACCTAGTTTTTAGTTGACATGTTTCAAAACAACAATCGCTCCTTCATCAGAACTGAAAAAATTTTCCATTTCCAAATCAACATGTAAATCAAATTGTGAAGTGTTTTTAATATATTGTGAAGTGTTTTTAATATATTTTTGAAGATATTACATTTTACTTAAATTTAAATATATCATTTTATTTTCTGGTACGTACATTGTAGTCTGATTTTACTTTTCCTTTACCCATATTTGGAACTAACGCTGTAATTTGCTACTAACACCTAGAAAGTTTATCATTAAATGAGATGAATTGAAAAACGGTCTCTTCCTAATGTTCTGGCCAATTTGGGTACATAAGTACGGTTAAATGGCCTAGCATTTATTACCTGACATTTGTGGTTGCCCTTTATGATTAATATAGAAAGAATGTTATTACCTTTACCACTGATATTATATGCTGAACCATGAAAAGGTAAATATTTTAAGAAATTTCGAGATGTGAACGCTACTGTCTACAAATTTCAATTTGCGTGTCATGTATTATTCTTTTTTAGGAAATTTATTAGACTTTGTAAAAAACCAAACTGCGAAGTTCGTGTTCGCGTAAATTAAAAATACACATCCAACAATGTATTAGCTAGACGTAAATTTTTGCACTAGCTCAGCAAGGTGCAGCTAAAAAAGATATGATAGATTATGAAATCTTATTTGCCGTGAGCGAAAAAAGTAATAATCAAAATCCATCTTGTTGTAAAGCTTACGGCGGTCGCGCTGCAAGCGAATGAGAAATATCTTTTAGGTAATGTGTGTGAATTATGAGTATAATTTTTATTATGAAATAATTTACTAGATGAAAGCAAATAAATTAGAAATTTATTTGAGTTAATTGAATTTTGCTTAAATACCAACGGTTTGATATTTGACTAGGTAAAATCAGACAAGTGAGTCAGAGATTTGTAATACCAATCAACAAAATCAAAATTTTATAAGTTTTCTTTCTAAAAGACTGTTATTATTTACTTGAAGTATCCTAGCTGCTATAAGGTCGTAACCTGTTGCTTTCCTAGGATTTAAATTTGTCTTGATGAAATTGCCTACCTGTCCATTGGGAATTTTTCAAGCGGCAACTTTGGCTGATAAGAGATTGTAGAAACTCAAGGATTTCATCAGCATTGTTCAGATGGATAAGGTTGAAAACACGGAGTACTGCAGTTGCGAGATGGCAAGTTTAATGCAATAAAATCATAATGTAATTGCCAGACGAGGAAAGCAGGTACATTTTGTTAGTAACCAGCAATTGCGAGACAACAAAACAGGTAG
>WYDF02082108.1:0-33193 GCA_009867245.2 Adranes taylori | reverse complement strand
GGGGGGGGGAGAGTGGTGAGAGGAACGAAGGGGGATGGGGGTGGGAGGGGGGGGGGGGGGGGGGGGGGGGGGGGCGGGGGGGGTGACCGGTGGGGGTAGGGGGGTGTTTGAATGAGGAGGGGATACGAGCATTGGTAAGAGGGTTAAATAGGTTATGGATGGGATGGGAATGCGTGCTAGATGAATGGAAAAAAGAGAGATTGTACTGGTTTATAAGAGAGGTGAGACGGAGAGTGCACAGTTATAGGGGTATCACGATTATGGATGGTCTATATAGATTGTATGCGAGGATAATAAATAGAAGGTTGCAATAGGAGGTGAGGGTGAATGGTTTTGTAAAAGGCAAGGGGACCACGGACAACATGGTTACAATTCATTATGTGATAAATCAGGAAATTTCGGAGAGAAGATAAGTATATTTGTTGTTTGTGGATCTCAAAGCTGCATTTGACAGGATAATACGAGAGTATTTGTGGGAGAGATTAGTGGATGTGGGAATTTCGAATAGACTGGTAAGAATGATAAGGGATATGTATGAGGGAACCAAAGTTAGGGCGAGAGTGAATGGGGAGGTGTATGATTGGTTTGAGGTGAGAAGACGAGTGAAACAGGGATGTCCCTTAGCGCTTTTCTATTTAATATATATGTTGCAGACTTTGAAGAGGTGTTAGGAAGAGGACAAGCCGGGTGAATAATGATAGGAAGGTGTAAAGTATGGTCAATTTCGTATGCGGATGACATAGTATGTTTGGCAAGAAATGAATGAGATGATTGGAAGGGTAAAGAGGTATATGGATAAAAGGGAATAATGGTGTATAAAAGAGGTGGGAGAGAATGTATGAGAGATGTGTTTGAGCTGGGAGGGAAAAGTATAGAAGTAGTTAAGAGATATAAGTACCTAGGCTCTTTGTTGGCGCAGAGTGGATCATGTATGGAACATATTACAATGATAGTAAAGAAAGCAAGAGGAGTGATAGAACGAATGAGGATGATGTTGTGGTAATGGGGGAGAAGCGGGGAAGATGAGGCTGCTGCTTATGGATGTTTGTGTGAGAAGTATAATGATGTACGGTGCGGAAATGTGGGGTGTTTGCGGTGAATGAGGTAGTTGAGAAAATGGTAGATTTGGAGATACAGGAGAGGTTCGAGAGTATTAGAGTAAGTAGGCATAATAGTAAGTATGAAGAGTTAAGGGTGGAAGAGGGGATCTAGATTAAGCATGAAAGAAAAACGGATGATTGCAAAGTTTAGGTGTGGTCGTGAAGAGCGGTGTAATAGGTACTGGATGGATGAAGAAGAGAGGAAGTGTAGAGTTTGTGATAGGGGGGATGAAACTTGGCTGCATTGGATGAGAGAATGTGAAGGATTGACTGGAAGGAAGAGGAAATAATGTTTGGAGAGGATTGGAGGTTAATCTCAGGGCAAGAGGAGAGCGGAAGGAAAATAATAGAAAAAGTATTGAATGAGATAGTGAAAACAAAGGGATGGAGCATAGGAGAATAACGATGGGGTGAGAGGGAATGGAGTTGGTGATAAGGGTATTAAGGGCAGTTAGAAGGATGAAGGAAGGAAAGGGAGGGAAGGGGGAAAGTAAAAGAAAAAGGGGAAAAGAAAAAAGGAAAGGTGTGGCGGAAGTAAGGAAGAATAGGAGGAAAGAACGGAAGCAAGAGGAAAAGGGCTTGTTGGAGAGGGGTAAGGGGGAACTTTTGGCAATTGAAAGATGATAGGAGGAATGCGGTTAAGGGGAAGAGAATAGGAAAAGGATGAAAAATGAGGAAGGTTTGAGAACAGGAAGAGAAAGGGACAATAGCCTTTCCTTCTCCTTCGTGGATAAAAACGATGCTTTAATTTTGTTTTAGATTTGAGAAATTTGAGAATAATTCTTTGTATTTTTTGTTTTTTTTTCTTTTTTTTGTTTTAATTGTAATGTTATAAGTATAAGTAATTTCCTTTAGTAAATTGGGTTGTAAATTTAAGCCAATAAAGGTTGTTTATATTATATTATTATACCAGGATGTTTCTAATATATAAACCGTTTATCAGTCCACAATAACGAATAGGAAATAATTTGCAACTAGCTAATATAATTTTCCTTTAAAACTAGATCTAAATCATAGTTTTCTTATCGTTAAAATAGAATTCACGACACATGCAACCTGTACACTTTATTTATATTTCTGTTAAAAGAACTTGAAATTATAAATCATTTTTATATCTTCTAACAAATCTACACGTATAATATTGAAGAAATATTGTCGTAAAATCAAATAACAAGTGTTATTCCCTGAATCTTAACTTGCGACAGTTTTAGTTTTAAAGGGATCGTGAACCTTTTCTTTTTGCAAGTATTTCTCACCGTAAAACATAAATTATGTACATATAGTACGGAGCCAATCTAACGACTATTCCGACGATTTCGTCCAAGTATGGAGAATGAAAAGATATTTGAATTCGTTGAAGTGCACTCGTGATTTTTATTTTTTATGCATTTGTTAATTATATTTCTTTAGTGTATGTTTTGCTTTAAAATAAGTTTTCGTTGGCATTGGATGTCTGCTGAGCTGATTTTGAGCAATAAAAGTTTTCAAAACATTTTTTAGTAACATCTTGTATATTTTTATAAATTTTATACCCTTTTGATTCTCTTTAAAATGATACCAATCACGAGGGTCCAACTTTTGTGGTTCCAAAATATAACCTCTATTATTTTAAAATATCACCATTGGTTACCATGGTAACCGAGAGTCAACATATAATTACGCATTCAAGATAGTTAAGATATACACTGTGTAAGTACTTCAATGAGCATTTCTTTTGTAAGTATTTCTTCTATGAGGATGTCTGAGGATTTGGATTTCTGATGATTTTTGGATTTCAGAGGATTTCTGATGACTTGTAGGATTTTTGTATGTTTGGATATTTGTGGTTTGATGTGAACTTTTTTCGGAGGATTTGTGAGGATTTCTTCCGTAACCATTTTTGCTGTAAGATGAACAAACGGACTCAATCTAAATACTATGGAGTATCCTTAGATCGACATTGTTTGGAATAAAACGCACAGTTCTAATGCTAACTTGATGATCCCATTTATTAAAGCTAATCAGTCTTTTTATATACTGAATCTAAGGTTATTACAACACATCATTTAGGTAAATGAATTGATATATGATTTTGTGTATGCGATTTTGCAGACAAAGTTTGTTTACATTAAATCAATCTAATGAACTGTATTAATTGCAATATAAGTATATGTTTAAAAAGATTGTACTGCATGACATTGAAATAAGCACGCCTTGGTGAGCATTGCTTCTAATTGTTTTTAAATAATATTTCGATTATTAACAATAATCGTATTACCTGCATAAAACACGAATAGTTATGATTTGATTTGTTTTCATCTAATTTTCTGTTTTCTTCACATTAGTTGATTCAGTTAGACTGTTAAGATGGCTTCTTTATTATTTGGGAATACAAGTAACAAGTATATAAATATTACATTTTCAGATTAATTATTAACATGATACATGAACTACTGAGGATAACTTCTCTTTCTGAGCACTGAGACCAACTTTTTCAGCTACTTTTAATGCTTGTTCTTTGCTCATTCCCTTCATAATGTCAATCGGTACATACATAATAGCATCTGGATTTTCCGTTGCGACTTCTTCAATATTAACACCACCTTGGGATGAAGCTATTATCACCGGACCCGCAAATGCCCTCCCCATCATAATAGCAAAATAATATTCCTTCCTGGGAAATTTCCTTTCGGTCACCATGACTGCATTACAAATTCTACCTTTCTCACCAGTTTGTTAAGTTACTAAATACTGGCCGATCATTTTACTCGCAATGTCCCCCGCTTCTTCAGGCGTGTAGACCATTCTAACACCTCCTTTAAGGCCATTTTTAAATGCTCCTTTACCTCGAACTTAGTTTCCCATACTCCTAGATAACTCCAAAGAAAAGGTGCCTTCAGGTGGATTTATCTGGAGGATAAGCACTACGGGGCTTATTCTCCCTGAGAATCCCAAACTGTATTCGATGTGAAAAATATATTACATTGAAACGCAACAGTAAGAGATTGTACCTCATGTTTTTTAATATACTGATTTTCTATTATATTGATCAAAAAGCGAATAACATGATATATAATTAATGTTACTTCAAATCCAATGTCATTTTCATATTATATAAATTATTTAAAAAATTATTGTCAAATTCCCTGAAATAAAATATCCTCTAAACAGCCACTTAATAAAGAAATCCTCTAACATAAACAAAAGTATTACAAATGTTTGTATAAACAAACCATTACATAAAGTGATGTAATCAGAATACGCAAACTAAGAACTATCAAATTCATATGTTAGTATATCAAAACAAGATGTTACATTAGCATTTGAACTTGGAATTTTATATTACTATACAGAGTTCATCTTTGAATTAAAACTAGCACGCTTTAAATGCAGCATTAGCAAAAATAAACAATTAATTAATACAACTGATTAAAGGTCTATGCGGAAAGCAGAGTATTGCAAATAGACAAAGCATTATTATTATTCGTATACAATTACATAGTTTTAAGATTGATATATAAAGACTGATAAAATATAAAATAGACGTGACTTTTAACTTGGACGTTACGCTACGTGTTTCATTATTGATCACCCACAGGTATAGCATTAAGGTATTCCAATTATTTAATTTAGTTAAATACGCCACTTACAAAGCCTGCTATCATCTAGCCAGCAAGTATATTCAACCTCTGAAAAAGTTCAGAAATAGTGCAGTTAAAGTACAAGTCCTTTTCAAGGAGGAAAGAAATGTGTTAAAAAGAAATGTGAGGAAATAAAAGTGCAAAAGATGAAAATAAAAAGGAACATATTTCATAAATGACTACTTTAATAAACTCCTGCGATCAATAACAATCTTGAATGACATAAAAACCAATTGTCAATCTGTAAAGTATCATTGTTTTATGACCCATCATAAACCTTTAACATTGCTGCTACATATTTCTAGTCCTTTTTACTTCCCTTTTTCTTTTATTTATTTTCTATTTTCCGTTAGTTCCTTTTAAGTTTGTCGATCGATTGCTTTTATTATTTTTTTAACCCTCGAACACCTTATATCTATTGGCTAAATGTTGATTATAACTTTAGCTAAATACTTGCTAGGATTTTATCAACTACAACAAATTCGTGGACGGGTAATTTTAAGTGCTGTGTAATTCTACGGGTTTACAATGTTTAAGCTACTGGTATTGAATATAGATTACAATAGAATTCTCACTCAATGTATAATCAGATTTACATGGAAAGTTCTGATTTACACAAAATGAGTTGTTTGTTTGCTGTAGATGAAGTTATCAAGTTTGGACAAAAACCTTATTAATTTAAAGTTAAACCGTCTTAGTTGCGTTAGCTTTAGCTATAGTGTGCAAAATTCGTAGCCAAAAGTGGTGACTCACTGTTTCATGCATATACAGAGTGAGTTTGTGGAGTATGATTTACGTTTGGTGCTTTTTAGCAAATAGTATTGCCTTCTTAGCATAAGTGCTAAACAACTCTGTTATGAAATTCATTTTACTTATGAATAATTTGAATTACGGATCGTCAAAGTTCTTATTCTCTGTAACATGTTGTTCACAATTTTGACATAGTCACGATGTTCATTGATGTTTAGAAAATTTTGCAAAAACTTCTTTAAATAAATTTAACACAAGCAGTACAAGCATATATTTAGCAGTCCAAGCATCTATTTAGATAAGCATGTATCTTCAACAGTCTTCAACACAATCTTTACGTATTCAAGTAGTTTCATTCACATGGTCAACAGTATTATAAATCAAACAACAATTACCAAACATTATATTGCAGAACGGTTTAGAGAGATCCAAGATTATAGCCCCTTCTTTACAACAAACAGTAATGTATTCCTATGTCTTTCAATTTCAATAGTATTTTGGTTTACTTTTTTTATACTGTTACTCCACAATTGTTTAAATGGTACCTGAGTATAATTAGACATATAAAAGGCAACAAATATAAAGGACCCAGGGAAATAAAGAGTTATCAGGTTAGTACTCTCGATGTCCTACATTTTTCCTTTATGTTTTACTAATATGTCGCATTTAAAAAGGACACGATATGGAATTAGGCTAGTTTGCACAAACACTTGTCTTTGTAAAAATTCCCAATTCTGTAGGGATTACAAGATATTATTAACTTTTTGCTCTGCCATCACTACTTTTAAGTGATGGTAGAGCAAAATGTTTATTTCAACTGAGAAGGGTGTCGCTATGAAGAAACAAAATGACATTTTAATATTTATTTATGGGTTGATTTAAATTCACTCTCTATATTTTCATTAAAGCTTATTGAAAAAATTGAATAAGTTTCTGAAGCAGCTTTAGAGAAGCAAGTCCGATTCAAAGCTTTTAATTAAATGATTACACAATTTATAGTAACACTAATACAGAAATGAAACTAGCAATCAGTTTTAAAATTCAATCAACAAATTTTAGTACATGTGTGAAATAAATATTTAATCTTATCAAATACTAGTAAATAAAAAATCCAATATTGTCCATCGAATTAAAAAAGAATCTACTACATTATTTTATGAAAACGAAAGCATCACGATTCATCGAAAAAGAAAAACACGCAAGAATTATGTGACTAAACTATTGTGATAAGAAGTGGCATTGGAATTTAGTAACGTTTTAAAGTTTAACTTAATACATCTGTAACGTTTTAAAGTAAATTCACAACTCTATTCTAATGGCTAAGCACAAAACGACTAGTTGCGTTTAATGATATCTAGCAGGAATGCATGGACTTATTCGAAACAGATTGTATGTTTTAATATAAAAATACAGTACAACTATTTTTATTCTCAAAATTGCAACAAAAATAAATATCTATTGTGCAATAATCAACTCTGAATTGAACTTGTTATTTATATTCTTTGAATGAAGTTAATATTTACTTTCATACATTACTAAATTAAATGATTTATTGCTGATTGGTGGCGAACATTTCTCTAATCTGATCAAATAAATAAGAATGATTGGACTTACATGCCTGTCACTTATCTGATTCTACTCCTCGTATAATTTCAAGAGACAGAATTAATACGGGAAATGACGTTGCGGAACTAGTTGAAAATTCTGACAATTCTGAAAACTGAAAATCAAGAGAGAGCAAAACTGACTGGCGTTCACCCTTATATAACTTCGTGAAGAAAAGTGGTCGGCTACCGTTAGATCAAAAGTGGGGGTTATTCCTGTTTGCAAATTTCCTCGCCACCGACATGCAAAGCATCACATTCATATTATGACATTAGTTTTGCCTTTTGCCCCACCTAGTACTTATATGTACTACATGGTACATGAAAAATAAAAATGAAGTATTATTCACTACTATAGAAGCAATTCCAAATTAAAAAAGTAACACGTCAGTTGTTTAATCCTTTGGGTAGATTTGACGGCTGCCACTCGTTCTGCGCATGTTTTGGCATTGTAACAATTGACGAGTCTGACTAGTTATTTTATTTAAAGCAAGCATAATGCCCTGTCCTGTGTGAGCGGGCGGCGCATGTGTGGGTTGTGAATTTATAAAATTATGGGAATGTATAACGCTATCGTACGTTGGTGGTAAATGCGATTCGTGTTCGTTTAGCTCGGTAGATGCGAGAAAATTATTTTCCTGGATTTTACAGATAATTAAAGAACAAATAAAGAAGATATGATTATCTGAATAATTGGAAATATAGTCGGAGACAGACCCTCTCCCCTCCTCCCAAAATGACCGTGACAATATTTTGGCGCAATTTGCAGTAAAATGTTACGATTTTCGTTCTTATGGTTTCAACGGTTTAACTGCCGATTTCTATTGGTTGCTGGTTCTAGATTTTCTACGAACGCTAGCAGAAGGCGTTTTCGATTAGACGCTTTTTAAGTTTTTGATCATGTACAGCCACCACCCCCACATTTTAAGTCTAATTAACGTACATCTTGTTTAAACTGTATACGTAACTAAAATAATTGAATTCTTACGTAAAAGTATTATGTTTACATATGATTCTATATAATAACAAATTAATCACGTTTCATATGTAAAACGATCTCTAAATAAATCAGTACCCAAAGGGTTGTTAATGCTGAGGAAGTGTTAAGTACCAGTGGGTAAGTAAGCTAAACTTTACTTAAAATAAAATGAGATAATCACATCACAAGATTTGCGTTGACTATATTCGTTCTCATTGAATAAAATGTTTCAACTTGCTTAAATAGTAACGTATGATGCGCGCTTCTTTCGAAGTTTCTCTCCTCGTCAGAGACGTGTATTATAATTTTTATATATACAGCTGACTTGCTACTGCTGACTATTGCTACTGCTGCTATGGTGTAGTTTTACCGTTCTACTAGCACAACCGCACAAAGCTGCAACTTAAAGGTGCAAAGCTGCAACTTTCCAGCAGACATGGAAAGACACAAAAGAATGGATTACAAACGCCATAAATAGTACAAACCCATATGACACAAAAGGGAACCAAAAGCACTGGATGTTTGAAGAACCATTGCAACTTGTTCAGCAAAGAAGAAAAGTCAAAGCAACAACATGCGATTCACAGATGAAACAACCAATAATGAGAAGCCCGAGGAGAAGGGATAAGGGCGGACATATGTCGGACATATGTTCACAACTATAACAATACACGAATCGCAATGAATCGAGGGAACTGTACAAGAGAGTTAAATACCTATTGAGAGACTTCAAACCACAAATACGAATCATCAAAGATTCACAAGGAAGAGCGGTTGCCAAAACAGAAGAAATAGCGGGAGCATGGAAACGCTACTGCTAAGTACGTCAGCACCAATGAAGAACTGATTATATCCGATTCAATTCCAGAAAAGAAACCAGATAAACTAAGGATAGAAATCACAAGCGGCCTTGAAAAAAATATAGCACAGAAAAGTCCCTGGAGCATATGAGACAATAGCAGAAGTACTTAAGGAGCAGAAATATGAGATATTGAAAATGGCCCACAGACTGGTGCAAATCCTTATTCATTTACTTTTCCAAAAAAGCTCAACATCAAAATGTAAGCACAATCGTACAGTGGTATTGATATCCCATGCCAGTAAGATCATGCTTACAATCATCAATGAACGACTGAAATCCTTCCTACTGCCATATCCGAAATAGTCTGGATTCATGCATGAGAAGGGTACGCGCGAACAAATCCTGAACCTCTGCCAAATTATTGAAAAATTTCTTGAACTTAACATAGAAACATACGTATGCTTTGTAGATTCCTCCAAGACGGTGAACACTGTGAAATAGAGTGCCTTGAGAGACATCCTTTTAGAAATTGCTGTTCCGCATCACCTGCTTTGTCTTCTCTGCAACTTATATAAAAATAATTTAATCACGGTAAAGATAAACAATCGATATTCCAAAGAGTTCAACCTCAAAGCCGGGGTGCGCAAAGGATGCACCATTTCTCCGCTTCTAGTTAACATATATAATGAACACATAATGCGTGAAATCTTTATCGAATGTCAATCAATGGGGGGGGGGGGGGGGGGGGAGGGGAATCAAAAATAATTGATCTTAAAAAAATGTGGTGGATGAGACTTGAAATGTGGTGATGGTGGCTATACATGATCAAAAACTTAAAAAGTGTCAAATCGAAAACGCCTTTCGCTAACGTTCGTAGAAAATCTAGAACCAACAAACAATAGAAATGGGCAGTTAAACCGTTGAAACAATAAGAACGAAAATCGTAACATTTTACTGCAGATTGCGCAAAAATATTGTCACGGTTTCTTTGGGAGGCGGGGAGAGGGTCTGTCTCCGAGTATATTTCCAATTATTCAGATAATCATATCTTCTTTATTTGTTCTTTAATTACCTGTAAAATCCAGGAAAATAATTTTCTCGCATCTACCGAGCGAAACGAACACGAATCGCATTTACCACCATCGTACGATAGCGTTATACATTCCCATAATTTTAGAAATTCACAACCCATGCATGCGCCGCCCACTCACACATATGCAGACGACACAGTAATGCTGGTGGCCTCAAAGGAAGTGCTGTAAGGCATAATGGTCAGACTCAAAGATACAAGCGAGAGGTACGGCCTGAAACTGAGTGTGGACAAAACAAAATTTATGGTAATTGATAATTAAAAAACAAACAAACTGATATTAAAAACGTCGGAGGATACGAAACAATCAACTATTTCAGCTACATATATTCAGTGATAATGGATAGTGAGGGATGCGAGGGCAAAATCCATAGACGTATTGCGATGAGAAATGGTCAAACTCACTAAAATCTGGAAAGACACCAGCACCACAGGCACTACCAAATTGCGATTTTTTACTTCACTCATCCATCCAACTGTTACATATGCGTCAGAGACCTGGACTGACCAAGTAGCTGATGCTTATAGAATGGACGTTTTCGAAATGTGCGTATATCTTGGATTGCCCACCGTACGGATATCTCGGTCTAAGAAGGGCACAAAGTAACAACAAACCTCATCACCACAATAGATAGAAGCAAACTTCGATACTTAGGTCATGTGTTGAGAAGCAGGGACACAATGAAACGCAACATTATATAGGGCACAAGATCTTCCACGAGTTGTACTGATCAGGTTAAATCAGCCACGGTGTTCACATTTGCAGAAGCAACCCATCAAGCGCAAGACAGAACAGTATGCTCTGAAAGGATATCACAAGTTTCATGATGTCACCACGTTCTTACAGACGATGGTGGACCGTTAGTAAATTACAAGAAGTTAGTAATTAGAGTTCCCCAGTTTTCACAAATTCGATTACAAACAAGTTACAATTTAAATTAAGACCTACGACAATTATGGGAAAATTTATTTAATGAAAATAAAGCAATTTTCTTTCTTGAACCTTTAGCTGGCTTTTATACTTGGACACATACTTGAAATTTTAAGTGTATTTTACTTAGCAATATATATGATACCTGAAGATTTACTTTAATTAATATTATAGTTGTTGCATGAGAATACTAGTTTTGCTGCTTTCAACCTCCAGTCTGATTTCGGATTAATCCAGACACCAACCCAAAGGTACTGAAAGTAGTTATAGACCGTTCATTCTAAGTTCCCTGCCGCCCTCCTAGACCTCACCTCAACTCGTTCTAAAGGTAATATGTGACGTCACTTCTGGGGTTTATCATAAATAGTTTATGTGTTTAACATCTGAGATTTGAAAAGTAAATATGACGACTAACAGTTCATTTCCGGTCTGATATTTTCAAATACAGCTGTCAAACACAAACTATTTATAATAGACTTAGAAGTGACAGCGTGATGTCACAGATTACGTTTAGGATTCAGATGAGGTCTAAAAAGGTGGAAGGGCGTCTAGAATGAACAGTTCACAGCTATTAAGTTTCTTCAATTTTCTTGCTTTTTAAATGTTGAGCTAATTTCTGAGGATATTAACCCAACGGTAGGAAAAACTCATCCCAATAGGGAACATAATGTTTCTGAAGAACAGAGAAATAGCATTCACTTTTATTACTAATGGAAATAATTCATATTGCCACACATTCATTGATAGGTTCTATCGCCATGTTTTTTTTTATCGGTAGTCAATTTTTGGTAGTGGGCCTATTCAGGCTTATAATGTGGGTCTATTTGTGATCGAACTGATCTATGAACATAACTGATATTTGCTATCATCAATTACATTTAAAAACTGAATCTAATGTAATAAATGCTGAATGCTTTGGGTATAAGTATTCGAATATCAATATATCCTGGATACTTCACCCAAAACATTTGCCTCATTAAACTTAAAAGCTCAATCATTTGATTTAATCTTATTGAATTTTTTTTATATGTAATGGGAAATACAATCCTTTCATATATCCAAAATCCCATCCGAAAGTTTTTATATGTAAGTCTGTGTAATTTTAGGAGTAAACTATCTCTAAACGTTTCAATGTTTAAGCTACTGCATATTTTGCAACACAAACTTTTCTACTTGTAAAGGAATAAAATCTTTATTGAAGACTATTAGTGAAGTTTATTTCGACAAAAGTTTGAAACATATTTACATAAGAAATTGAATATCCAAATAAAGTATTTTTGAAATAGTTCTTGCTTTGTTTTCCATTCTTCAACTTTTATACAAATATTCTTCTCGTTGTGAATATACTCTGGCTTGCATCATCTTATTGGGAAGTCTAGCATGGGGCTTAGACTGTAGTTGTGCTTGGAGTAACGCTTGGAGCTCGGCCTGTTGGAGTTCGGCCTGCAATTGGAGCTGGGCCTGGAGATGAGTTTGGTGGTGCGATTGAAGGTTGGACAGTAACGGGACTTGTGGATGCAGTTATAGATGGAACACTTGCGGATAGAACACTTGGAATGAATTGTGAGATGTCAATTTTTTTTTGCAATAATAATTCATTATCAGATAGCCGCCTTGGTCGCGGAATGTAATGCCCATCATGGTCTATTGAAGGTTCATAAGTTCGTTCTTGCGCTTGAATCGAATGTTGATCATTATCTCTAGAAACTTCTAATTGACGTGCATGTACGTGTAGTTGCCTCATTTGTAGTGCTAACTGCAGCTCAAGATAATCTGGTCGTTCTCGATGTTGAAGATAGTACTGATCATAATCTCTAGACGATTCTAATTGTTGCTCATCAAAGTGCAATTTTTTCTTTTGAAGTGCTGAGGGTAATACATAAACTTTTATTCGGTGTACTCGTGGTTGAAGATAATGGTGAGGAAAATCTGAGGAAAGTTTTAATTGTGGCTCCTGGAAGCGTAATTTTCTCTTTTGAAGTGTTAAGGGTAGTGCAACATCGTCTAGTGGGCGTACTCGTGGTTGAAGATAATGCTCTGGAGGAGCTTCTAATTCTTGGTCCCGGAAGCGTAATTTTCTCTCTTGATGTGCTAAGAGTAATGCAGTATCGTATGGTAGTCGCACTCGCGGTTGAATATTATCGTGTTCAAAATCTGCAGAAGGTTTTAATTGTTGTTCCTGATAATGCAACATTCTCTCTTCAAATGCTAGAGGTAATGCAAAATCGTGAGGTAGTTTTACTCTTGGTTGAACATATTGCTGATCGAAATATGCAGAAGGTTTTAATTTTTGCTTATGGAAGCGCAATGTTTTTTCTTTGAGTGCTAAAGGTAATGCAAAATCGTGTGTTAGTTGTACGCTTGGTTGAACATAATGCTGAACAAAATTTGCAAACGGTTTCAATTGTTGTTTCTGGAAGCGCAATTTTCTCCTTTGAAGTCTTGACTGTAATGGAAAATCATGTGGTATCTGTACTCCTGGTTGAAGCTTATGCTGATCATGTTCTAAGTCCAGCACTCGTTCTTGAAGATAGTGATCATGTTCTGTAGGTGATTCCAAAACATTATTACTCAAACGCGATGGTGATGCTAGTAATTCAAAATTATCTGATCGTATTTGTGGATGAAGATCATGCTTATCAGGTTCTGCAGAAGGTTCTAAGTCATGCCCTTGGAAGCGTAATTGTTTTAGTATCTGTGGTGGATATAATGCAAACCCAGGTGAACTTAATCGCGGTTGAAGATTTTGCTGGTCATATTCTAAGTCCAGCTCATACAAAGGCTGTTGTGGTGCTTTTAGTGGTGGTTGTAATACAAACTCATGTTTTCCTACTCGCTGTTGAAGATAATATTGATCATGTTCTGTAGTTGATTCCAAAACTTTCTTATGTAAAGCAGATTGCCTCGCCTGTAATGGTGACTCTATTAATTCCAAATCATCTGGCCGTAGTCGTTGTTGAAGATTATGCTTATTACGTTGTGCAGAAAGTTTTAAGTAATGCTCATACACGCGCATCTGTTTCGATTTTTGTGGTGGCTGTAATGCAAACCTATATGGTCCTACTCTTGGGTGAAGATAATGTTGATCAAGTTCTGCAGAAGATTCCGTATAATGCTTGCGCAAGCGTGATTTTTTATGTTTTGCAACAGATTCTAAATCATTTGATTTGTGTTGTAACTTTAATACATACCGATGTGGTGATTTCCGATGTCGAATATTATACTGGTCATATTCTGGAGAAGAGTCTAAGTTAAACTCATATAAGCGCGATTGTTTCAATTGATGTGGCGACTTTAATGCATGTGGCCGTACTTGCGCTTGAATATTATGCTCAGCATGCTCCATAGAAGATTCATGTGCGTGCTGGGTTTTATTCTTTGTATCATGATCTCCAATCGTGACATAAATGCACGTTATTAATAAAATGACTAATTTTAACATCTTGTTGACAATTTAGGTGTAACGTTTGATTTGGACACTATTCGTAAAATAATCCAATTTATAAGAATGAATTTATTTTCATAATTCATTTTATGCATAATTTCATTTCTATAACTATGGTTTGATTTAAAAATTAAATATATCAAATTACTTGCTTCATTAATAATCAAGAATATGTTTATTTTCCAGACAATTTCAAATCAAAGCCTATAACCATAACATTTGCATAAAATAGTAATCAATACTGTGTACATTACTTTGAGCATACTAACCATTTTGAAAATTATATATTGATGGTATGAAACACCCAATTTGTTTAAAAAAGCCGGGCAGGATAGATGGACCATTTCTGGGATAGGTGATAGCTGTCACCAGTACCCCTTGCTTCAGTAGCATCATTTCCTAAGGAAAATGATCCTAGTGAACTGCTTGTTTAATCTAAGTCGCAAATCTTTCATATAATCTTTTTTTTTGTTTGGGTTTGCGTGTCTAACTCACCTGTACAGGTTCGCCCAAGTTACAAGTTCCGCTGTTGCACCTCAGCGGAACATTCCCGCTTGACACTTGATGCACGACACCAGTGTATGTATTCTGCGTCCTCAGTATCATTGTCACAGAGAATACACCTGTTGACATCCGCTTTGGCTATTTTGTTAAGATATGCTTTAAATTTTCCATGCCCAGTTAGCATATGTCTAAGCCAGTTTCTTGGTCGGCCGTGCTTCCTGTTCACGCATGAATTAAGATCCATTATTAAGCGTCGAGTTCACGTATCGGTATTCTGTTTCCAACGCTGCTGTTACTCTGCCATCGAGGTTTTTTGTTCGCAGACCTGGACTGCCCATTAGAATTTTGTGCCCTCTACACTTTTCCTCCAATTTCAAGCAGAATGTCCATAGGGATAGAACCGGCTAGGGTTTCGACCACTGCTGTAGAGACCGTTCTATAAACTCTAATCATTCGAAGATTTACTGCCCACGTGGCTGGACGCAGTCTACTTCTTGGCCTTTACGCATTGATCAAATGCCGGAGCGGCATACAGTATTGTGGCTTGTACAGACGTAGCCAGCACTTGCCTAGCCATGAATTCCGCCCTCCTATATAGGGCATTATTCTTGCGATAGCTTGCTTGGTATTGGCAGCTTTCCTCATCGCATTTAAGACGTGTTCTGATTGGTAAGGATTACCTTCTAGTGTAAAGCCTAGATACTTGATTGCTTGCTTTACTTTGATATTCTTACATGATACGTTTAACATAAGGCTCTGGTTTCCGGATCTTCCCATTCTCACCGTCGAGATCCAAGCCGTTTAGGTCTTGTCCGAAGCCAGCTGCAGACGTTTACTAGTTAAAAAGTCTTGGATTATGTCAGCTGTGTGTTCGATTGTGACTCTGAGGTGCTCTACTTCTTTTCCACAAGCTATGATCGCGGTGTCGAGATCAGCATGGTGTCGCGGTGTCGAGACCGAGACGTGTTATCCGCATACGCTATGATTCTTATGACTCGAGAGACTTTCAGCAACAACGCCGTGTTATAGGCGATATTCCATAACAGACGACCTAGTACCTAGCAGTGTCATATATAAGTTTTCTTCCGTTAAGATAGCTATGTATAATTTAGCGATTTTTTTCGTTTATCCCAAAGTCATCTAGCGCTTCTATTATAACTGCCCCTGGGAGGTAAACTTACTCATACTTATATCGCAAATTCGCAATAATGCAATATTTGCGTCTGCCTGGTGGCTCAGTATTTGTTTCAGCTGTTAGTATTTTATTGGTGATTTTGTCTTCTCCTGGTGCTTTTTGCATGTTCAGGTTCTATATGATTGTCTTGATTTCTTCTTGTGTTATTGTTTCGAATGTGTGTTCGTTTGTTTTGTGTGCGAGTGTGTAATGGCAGTCTTCTGTTATTTCGTTTGTGTGTTTTATGTCATTTCGCGTGAATTGAATCTCTAGGCAGTCTGCGAAGACAATTGCATGTTCAAGGTCTTGTAGTTGTTGTTCGTTTTCAGTGGGTGGGTTTTGCTTCTGGTCCGTGTAAGTGCTCTAGTCATTTTCCAGTAATCTGTTGTATGGTCGTTAAGTGAGTCTACTTTTCTCGCCCAGAGTGCATTTCAGTATTCTGTTATTTTTTGTTTGACAAAATCATTCAGTCTATTCAAATTTGTTTTGTCTATAGCGTGGAAAGTTCTATTGTAAAGTTTTCTAGTATTAGTTTTTAGTGTAATAGTGTCTCGTATGTTCTTTGGAAGTTTGTCTTCTGTCTGCTTGTTGTGTGTGTGTGAGTGGGTGTATGTTTTGATGCTTTAATGCGAGCAGCATTTGTCCTTGAAAATCAACCACAGTTTGGTCTAGTTGTTGTACGTTTGTGGTTTCAGTCTTTGTTATTGTGTTATTGTTAGTGTTCTAATGAAATGTTTGTAGTTTATGTACTGTTGTGAGTGTAGTGAATGAGTTGCTGGGCATTTTAAGGTCATTATCACTGGTAGGTGCTCCGAGATTAACGTATCCACTGTGTACTTGTTTGTGTTTAGAGTAATGTTTTTCAGTATGGCAATGTCTAGTATGTCACATGAGTTTCGAGTGGCATAACGTGTAGGTGTTTGTGGGGAAGCTACCACAATTCATCTGTTTTCACAGTACTTTTGTAGTTTTGTGCCATTCTGATTTTGTGCTCTGTAGTAGAAGTTCAGGTGTTTTGAATTGAAGTCACCAGCTGCTATTGTCGGTGTGTCTTCGTGCAGTAATATGTCAAGGCCGCTGTCAATTAAGTTGTTTCCTGGTATGTAGACTGAATTGATTTTTATGTTCCCTGCAATTGTTGTTAGCAATATGCAGGTTGTTTCCAAACTAATGTAGTCTTTGTGTGAGTGAATTTCTTTGTGTTTAAGGTTTTCCGCATTAGGATGACAGTTCCGCCCCCTCTTCCGACTTCCCTTTGGGCATAGTACTTTTTGTAATTGGGAATGAATAGAGTCATGCTAGGTTTGAGTGCTCTGTCAATGTTGTGAGTATTTAGGAAGGATTGGAGTTCTGCCTGTTTGTTACATACACTGTTGACGTTCCAAAATATTATTTTTATTTTGTCTCTCCATTTAGTGTTTGCAGAGTTTGTAGAGTTCTTGCGAATGTTTGTATAAGTGTAGTGCTTCTTGTGTTTCTGCAGGGTTGGTCTCTAGGAAGTTCATGTAAAGGTTTCCTAGGTTTCTTGATAAGTTCTCTTCTTGTTTCGTAGTTCCTGGATAGTTGGTTTAGGTGTGGGTGCTTGACTCGTTGATGGCCTGAGTGTTGTTTTTACCATTTGTCTGTAGAGCTGTTGCAGCCCAACTGTAGATGTTCCTTTAACCTTACGGTGTACTGTTCCTTTCCCAGCCGTGAGAGCCATGCGGACGGGACATCCCCGAAATGTCGTCGACGGATGATCGGCCTTGTAATTTGCACACCTGGCCGGTACTGTGTCCGGCCAGGTGTTCTACATTCGAGAGTTGAGTGCTCGCCTGCACATTTCATGCATTTGTAATTAGCGTGACAGTTTGGTTGCAAGTGACCGAATAGTTTCGGCACTGCCTAAACTCCTTGTTATAATTTTTGGATTCAACTGTTGCATTTAATCCGCAACAGATCTTAAGGTTGTAAATAGATTTGTACTTCCTCTCAAGCTCAACGAGAACAAGAGGTGCAGGTTTGTCGTTTTTTTCGTATAAGCGAGTTATACGGAGAGGGTCGTAGGACTTGGCCTTAAGGTCATCAGCAACTTCAGCTATGGTAATTTCATGGATGATGCCTCTGGGTTTCAGGGTTTTCTCAATCGGTAGCTGGAAGGTGTGAAAAGGAAGTTTGAGGTTTTCAAGGAGTTTGAAAAGGGATCTGTAATCTGTTTCTGATTGCGTAGAGATGCTAATACCATCTTTAGTAGCAGTAGTTTTTGTATAGTGTATCCTTTGTGTGTTATAGTTTGTGACACTGACATCCATTTGGTTTTATCCTATTTGGTAGTGTTTTTCTCGATTTTTTAAAAATTTATTTTTATTATTTATTATATTTTTGTTTTTTTATAATATAGGTGTAGGTATCATCTTAGGTACAGTGGAATTGATTCAAGGATATCTTGGAGATCCTCAGGAGGTTCCTGCATGGTTTGGATAATGCGACATGGCGGGTGTGGGAAGGGTCTGCGTGGCAGTTAGCTACGGTGGTGCCTGACTTTCCAATTAGAACGAAGATTTTGGTAGGCTGTTGGATTGTTTTCTGCATCACGGCGAGTAGGATATTTAGACTGTAGACATTCTAGACGATCTGTTCATATACGCACTCGGAAATTGGTGCGTATATGACCTGTGAATTTTTCGAAGTATTTTTCGTTCACAGGTAGTAAGTTTGTGTGGTTGCGCGTTACAAAGTGTTGAATATAGAATAGCTTTATAGTCTATCAGTGGCCTAATATAGGTTTTGTAAGTGTGATGTAGAATTTTTGTATGACAGCCTGTAAAGCATCGTCTGAGTGTGGAGATCAGATTCACGCGTTTGCGTACCCTGGAAAGGGTGTGGGTAAGGTCGGAAATTCAGTTCAAAGTTCTATTAAATAAGACATCTAGATAGCAGATTTCGTCTAACGAAATGGGTTTGTTTCAGCGTCGGAGTTTGATGTGGGTGTGGTTTTGATCTTTCTTTTTGACATGGTTGAAATGCTGAATGAAGATGACTTGAGTTTTACTCGGATTAGGCATGATGCTCCATTTTTGCTCCCGTTTTGAAAACTTGTCTAAAGATAACTGCAGATTCCGCAGTTTCCGCTTTTAGGGAGCATATCCAGTATGCTGTGTCATCAGCATATAGAGGCTCTATGGGTATCTAAAGTCGTTAGGGGTTGGAGGTCCTAGCAGTACGTGATGTATAAAAGAGGAACAAGGACAGAAGTTGTGTCGATCTGGAGAGCGTGTCTCCAATTTTAATTTGGGTGGTACGGTCGGATAGATATGACTGGACCATCTTCAGTGTATTAGGATGAAGGATATGAAGCTCATCGAGTTTCCGAAGTAGCCCAGCATGCCAGACAGAGTCAAAAGTATGAGAGATGTCTAGAAATACTAGAAATGCAATTCAGTGCTCGTGTAATATCTGTTTGAAATTTTAGAAGAGAGTCCATAGTAAAGCCTGATGCTCTAAAATCAAACTGGTTCTCTGGGAGAACTTTATTCACCTCTAGACAGTTTCTTAAGCGAGATGTGAAGATTCTTTCAAAATTTTTTCCTAAGACGTTAAGAAGTGTGATTGGTCGATATGATGAAACATGTTTAGCATCTTTCTGATGTTTAGGAATCATGATCGTGTGGCCAGTTTTTTAATCTATTGGGAAGTGGCCCAATAAAGACATTTATTGAATATCTCGGTTAGGAGCGATATGGTCTCAGCAGGAATGTGTCTGAGGATACGACGAGTTAAAGCGTCTGAACCAGGAGCGGTGGTTTTGCCTTCGTTTAGTGTTTCGGATACAAAATCTTGGGTGATAGGATATAGAATATCGTCCTGTTCAGGAAAACCTATGAGTGCTGTGGGGCCAATGAACAAATCATTTACCATATTGTTTGTTTCTTCAAGAAAATTGGGCTCGAAAAGTACATTGTTAGCTACTTTATAAGTGTTTTCCAGATACTCAAATCTCATTGGATTTTGGTTTCGGTAATGGACAGAATATGCACTTTGTCTGTTAAAAGAAGATTTTAAGATTTTTAATTGCATAGATTTTATGCGGTACTCCACAGGGATTCACAGTTCCTATCGTCAGCTCCATTGAATTGGAATGATCACGATAGAAACAGTGTTGTTCGAAAAGGATACTTAGGTTTCCCTAGGTAGGATAGTTCGGGAGACTTGTCCGATTGCTTCCTGAAAAAGGAGCGTTTGTCAGGCAAGACGTTGAGGAGAGTGGAGGTTAGAAGCAGAATGAGGTCGTCTGTGTGGACGGGAGGGTGGAGCGCCAGATCTTCTTCAGTCTTTTGTTCAGGGATTGGTGGAATGGGTGAGTCTATACACTTGGCGGGTGCAATCTCCTCAGGATTTTTGGGGGCCACTTGTTTCTTGGGGCACTTCTTGGACCATACCTCATAGTTGCCGCCACAGTTGAGGCATTTAGGATGGGCTTGCTCGTATGGATGGGCGAGCACGGTGGTGCTAGCCGCATTTGGAGCAGCTCAGCTGGTTTTGGAACTCGTTTACCGAGTGGCCGATGGCAAAGCACTTGGTGCATTGCTTGTTGGATTGTAGGATGGCTCCGTAGGGTAGAAGCAGCTATAGAGATACAAGCCTATAGCCTCTTGGGGCTTGTTTGTCTGTAGAGAAATGACTCTGAAGAGCTTGAGGTCCTGGAAGCCTTCGGGTTCGTCAGTTTCGAGGGTCTCTTCCACTTCGTGGACTGAGATGTCCTGGGTTACTCTCTTGGCAACAAGGGAGTAAGAAAGGTGTGTGGGTTTTTTGGTTGGTCGTTCGTTTCGCAACCGCGGTTGCAAAGTGAGCTCACGCTGGCCTGCGAGCTGCTGGAAGGTTTTCTGGAGTGTGGAAGGAATGGGTTACAAGGACGTGATGAGCGCTGTCTTGTTGGCGTTTACTTTGATGGTTTTCACCATGTTCTTTAAGAAGGGCAGCTGGGTGAGCTGGAAGATGGATTTTTGTGAGAACTCTGAGTATGGGAGCTTTCTTATGAAATATTCGTAAGAGGATTGCTTTGTGTGTTCTGGGGAAGTTTACCTTGTTGAGGTGTAGGATGAATTGGACGATGGTGGTTGGATGGTGGGGATATTGCTGACGAGGAAGGGCTTGCTGGTTGTTAACGAGCTCTACGCATCCCTAACAACAACGAACTGCCTTTCATGAATGGTGGCTGATAAAATAAAAGAATGTTGTTTAAACTTTATAAAATATATTGGTAATGATTTAAGAAATTCATATATGCAATTAAATAAAAAAATGATTCATTAAATAATTAACGCCATGCCAAATTACAAAAATAAAATATTAGTCATGCTCAAATATTGCGTAATTATAATTAAATAAAAATGACAGATCGATTATCAATGTACTTCTCAAATAATTAATAATAAAATTTAGTAAAGTTTCTGTTGTGGTTTCCTCACAAACTTAGTTTATACTTATGCTTATTTGCACGCATAGTGATCTTATTTATGAATATAGATTAATTTTAATTGCCTTCGATCAATAAAGTTCTAACCAAATAATTTTAACAGAATTATTATTGAAATGCTGACTACTAAATACTGCTAGGCATCATTCCTAATTATTTTATTATTGTCTCTTTACTAAAATCGAGACTTTAATTTATTCATGATTTTTATTTAGAATTAATTTTAATTTTTATTTGAATTAATTCACAATTACATTTTTACGGAGCGGACTGTCAAGGATTTCCACGACCGATGCCAATTTTTATGTTTTTTGCTTACGTGCTACGTGGATTTTTATTCATTTTCTGTTTTCAAGGTAAAATAATCAAACATTACTATCGCATCAAGTAAAAACTCGACAAATATTAGCAAGCATAAAATTCAATAAACAATGCATATACAACAATGCCATCCTCACATTGCAAAAATAAAATGCCGAACAAACACACATCGGATTAACAGCCTTCAACAGAGTAGACAAATAAATAAGACAAATAAATCATAAGCATTAATTAATTAATATTAGAATGCATATTAGAATGCAGTATGTAGTTAAATACTCCTAAAAGACACAATGATCGTCCAAAGAGGTGCATTATGTAATAAATAATGCATATATTCAGAAATTCGCACAAAAAAGCAACTCAGAGGATGACAAATCCTAAAGCTTCCCACGTATTTTCCAATATCCCTCTGTAAACCAAAATCCTAATGGAGGGGGGGGGGGGCGTGCAGTTTAGTGCGTCAAATCCCACATTGTTGCATGTAATGGGCATACTTCGTTATTTGATAAATCTCCACTTTTCTCCTAAAACAAAAAAAAAACAATATCAGACACACGCCATTTTTTATTTTGTCTTTAGACTCGTCTGTGGGTATTTTGCGTTTTCTGGAGACAAAATTTGTAATTAAAACAAGTTCAAATCTCTCTTTCGGTCAGCGAGCGCTTGTAGGGGTCCAATGAACGATTTATTTAATTAATCTACATCTTTTCTTCTGACAGCTTTATTTTATGACTGTTATTAATTATTTATTTTACAATTTTTTTATGTTTAGAATAATCTTAAATGTGTTTACAATTAAGTGATATTTAAATATGTGAGTTCATGGAATGTGTTATCCTTTTTATGTCAATATTTAGTGAATATTTTCTATTGGCTTGTGAATTAAACATAATTATTTATATGTTATTACTACTATGGCGTACTGTGTTGAGCGAGCGCGTATGGAGTAACACCTCTGTTAGAATATATTAAACGCATTAGGAAGTGGGTGGAGCTTTAAGTTTGGCTTCTATATTAACGAGCTTCTATATAGTCTATTTACTTGAATGTTGCTTAATCAATTAATTTGTTATTTATGCAATTATTTATAGATTGTTACTACATGTTATGTTTTATACCTTATGTGTTATACTATTTATATAGAGCCCTTCTAGCAATTTCGTTAGGCTGATGCATTTAAATCGAACATTTGATAATTATTCTAAGTAATTATTGTAATTATTATTTTGATAAATAAAGATTTGTTAATAGGCGCAATTGTCAATATTTTTTTAAAATTCATTTTTACATCTTTTTGTCGTATTATATTTTTCAATTTCAATTTTTCTATAGTTTAAATGACGAGAGAAACAACAAATCAAATCTTCAAAAGAAAACATGGAAACAAAATGCTGACAATTTAGTTCGGTAGTAGTTGAGCAGCTAGAATCTGACTTTGGTTCTTATCGTTAGAACTAAGTCTATGAATAACCCGAAGCACAAATCTCCAGTAAATCTGTATTATGCTGGACCCTATTCTAATCATTCTACCATCTACTATTCCACTTAAAATTGATGCACATATGTGTGCCTAATAGCCCGCCAAACAGGACGCCATACATTTGATTTGGTATTTTCGTGGCCGTGTGGTTGGAATTTTTAAAAACTTTATTACCACGAAATATAATAAAATTAAAAGATTTAGGAATTCTAAAATAGAATTTATGAATTATAATAAATTACACTAACTTTTACTATTAAAATGATTATAGTTTTATTATGCAATTTATAACGCAAGATTATGCTATAAACCAATTTAATTAAACAATTTACTACATTAAAATTAAATTTATATAATTTCTACGGCAAGGTAAATCGAGAATTATTATAAAAGCAATTAAATTAATTGCGTTTCACAATTGCATACTAACGGTACTGATTCTAATATCAAAATGAATGAAAATCGCAAACGCGATTTTCTATTCTAAGGAACTAATGGTGTTCGTAGGATTGATGATTTTATAATACATGGCACATGCAAATTTTCTATTATATATGAAACAATACTAATTAATTATTGACCAAAATTGCTTATGCATTACTTATGTGTGTCTAACACACGACACTTAATTAATAAATTAACATAGGCAATTTCCAAATCACAGATGTAAGAATGGTTACATATCTCATTCCATACAATGAAGTGATATACGGGATCCATCCATAACTCGTGTTTAAAATTCTCATAATAATAACACACTATAATTCTCAAAGTCTTATAAAATATTTATGCAACAAGTCTATTTTTATTTGTGTAACACAAACTTGGGTGCCGTGCCAAATATGTACATAGATAGGAAATAAACAAATAAACACAAAGAGGAACGTTTCGTTCCTCATGAGTTACAAGATAGATAAAGCGAAAAATATATAAGAGATTGAGTACAACGGAATCTTAACAGATAAGAAATATATACGAATATATAATTATGTGTGTAAGAATGAGGCCCCTTAAATTTTAGGGGATTGGGTAATACACTATAATGCTCAAAGTCTTATAAAATATTTATGCAACAAGTCTATTATTATTTGTGTAATACAAAATTGGGTGCCGTTCCAAAGATGTATGTAGATAGGAAATAAACAAATAAACACAAAGAGGAACGTTTCGTTCCTCATGAGTTACAAGATAGATAAAGCGAAAAATATATAAGAGATTGAGAAGACCTCGTGGTTTTCACGGAATCTTAACAGATAAGAAATATATACGAATATATAATTATGTGTCTAAGAACGAGGCCCCATAAATTTTAGGGGATTGAGTAATAGACAATAAATACATATGTGTTGTACCACCCCGTAAATTCGCTTCCCCCTTCGTAAATGGGAAATAGATAATACAATATAAGAAAATAGGTGTAGACAGTTAAACGGCTAGGCTCATGTTTTGTGGTTCTTGATGAAATTGGATATATAAATCAAAAAGTTTATGAGCCTGAGAACAAGACCACGTACCACGCATTTCTCACGGGGTTAAGAAATAGGAAATATATACGAAAATATAATAGAGTTGTATACGCCATTGTACAATATTAAAACCAAGTAATTAAATAGATATCTCTGTTCAAATCTTGGATACCTCAGCCTGGGTACGCCACTGTGACCCGTCGGCGTACCCAGGCTGAGGTACGCATTTTTCCAACTCGTCGGAGCACTTCGACATTGGTGACGTGATCAGTCCACGAGATCTTAAGGATTCTTCCGTACATCCATATCTAGTATGCTTCTAGTCGGTTCATGGAGGAGATTTTAAGCGTCCAGTGTTTTTAGTCTGAAATCGCGCTTGCTCACGAGATGTCTTAGCTTTTGGAATACGCTTCTCGCTAAACCAATCCTGACTTTAATTTTCCACATCCGAATCCCAGTCTTCTGCCAACCAGCATCCAAGCGCGGCGCTCCCTCCATCGCCTTCCCGTCCAGCTTATGTACAACGTTTTCTATCCGTTGTTTAATAATCACAATCAACTTTGTTTTATGGGTGTTCATCTTCAAATCTAACTCCGTACTCTCTGTGTTGATTCTGTTTAGAAGAAATTGAAGGTCTTTTTCTGCTAGAATCACGGTGTCACCTGCGTTCCGAATATTATTCAGTCGATTGCCATTGACTTTTATTCCTTAGTCAATGTCATATAGAGCATTTTCGAAGATATCTTCAGAGTATAGATTGAAGAGGTTGAAAATGCACCATTGCCTTTTCTTACTGATCTGTCTTTTCTTTCTGATCTCCCCAGGGTTTTGTTCCAATACAGCTTCTAATTTATATTAATGTCCTTCCTGTCAAGACCAATGCGTTTCAGTAGATTTACGAGGATGTCATGATTTACATTATCGAATGCTTTTCTTAGTCAATCAAACACGTGAAAACATTTTGTTGTTGATCAAGGCATTTCTGAACCAATACTTGAATGGGGAACAAGGCCTCTCTCTTCCGACACCGATTCTGAACCCAAACTGTGTTTCAGCAATATTTTCCCCCATAGCAGAGTATGCAGTATTCTCAAGAATACTTTGAGCGCCCCAGGAATACTTTTGTTCCAATACAGCTTCTGAATTATATTAATGTCCTTGCTGTCAAGGCCAATGCGTTCGTTTCAGTCGACTTACGAGGATGCCAGGATTTACATTATCAAATGCTTTTCATAGTCAATGGAGCACGCGAATCCATTTTCTTGTTGATCAAGGCACATCTGAACCAGCACTTGAATGGTGAACAAGGCCTCTCTCATTTCGAGACCGATTCTGAACCCAAACTGAGTTTTAGCAATGTTTTCCTCAATTTTCCGGCATAGCAGAGTATGTCGTATTCTAAAGAATACTTTGAGTGCTTCGCTCATGAGATTAATGAGCCTGTAGTTACTAGATTTCTTAGGCACTTTGATGAAGGTAGATTTCAACCAGTCTGAGGGGATGTTTCCGGTGTTGTATATTCGGTTTAACATCTTCAAGCAGGTGTCAGTATTATCGATGTCAATCAGTTTGAGTAGCTCCACGTTAGTTTCGTCTGGACCTACTACCTTGCTAGTTCTTGTTTGACTCAGAGCTTTTCTTAGTTCTGTTTTTAGGATTTCAAGACCCTGTAGTTCCTCTCAACGTCACCAAGTGTATTTTGGTCGTCTTCAAAGAGCTCGGTGATGTAATTCTTCCACACTTCCGGTTGCATCTCTTTATCTACAATTAGTTTATTATCTTCTCCGACCAGCTTCGCCACTGTTCGGCACTTTGTTTTCGGGTGGTGTAGGTTACTTCCTACTGCATGTTATTTGCAATACATTAAATAAATAAATTGTGAGCCATGTACTGGAATAACAAGTAATTACAATGAAACGTAGGTTCTGCTGGGATATATGAACGCGCTGAGGTACGCGCACTGGCCACTCAGTTATATTGCTAGCATCAGAGAGCTGTGTATTATTGGTGGTCACTGTACACACATTACCTGTGTCTAATGTGTGCTGATCAGAACGCGTTTAAGTGTTGCCGTCCATCTAAACGTAGGAATAGGGAATTTAGACTATGCTGTTGTGCTTACAGAGTCCAATAATAATTACTAGTGATGGGAATTCTAGTTCCACGCTCGGCGCGCGATGGACCGTTTCGTCCCCTAAAGATACCACGATAAAGTACCGTTCTCGTTCCGTTTCAAACTTAATAAATCTATTCCTCATACTGACAAAGAAAAAACGTAAAATGAAGTATTTTATCATTTTTATTAATTAGTATTTTAATACTTATATTATATTATGTGCATTGTTGTTACTTTTATTTAAAATTAGTTTTTTAATATTAATGTAACAAATATTAGGAAAATTTCTTTATCAGTTTAAGAAATCAGTTTAAGAATAAAAAAAGAAATTCGTACCTTTATGGAGACCAAAGAATTTCTTTTAAAATGTTTATGTAACTTATATTTATTATATTAATAATAATTTTGTTTCGTATTTTTAATTTAATTTTATATTTTAAATAAAAAAGAAATACATATTTACAAACTAATTGCCTCTGTATAAATCAAAAAGATTTCCATTCGTCAACGGTCATCTAAAGGAGTAGAACAATAATTCGCAATCACATGCACCTTCTGTTAGAAAACGATATACGATCATTGCTTTGCAATCGATGCGGTAAGCTGTTCTGAACAAGAATCGAAAATATTCATCTCAATATTTTTGTTTGTCGTTCTACTGGAGCAATACTAGAAGCACATTGAACAGTTAATGAGACTGAATCACGCGACTAATTGGATACATAGAATAGTAAGAACTGCATTTTGGAATTGGAATTGAATTGTTTTCGGTGCGGACACCTTGCGTAACACATCTAGTGCAAACAGATAAAAATATGCGTGCTGCTCTTATGTTCTGCTTTGCGTTTACTAAAGATTGAGTAATTCAGTCCAAATTAATCATGAAATATTTTTCAATTTTTAAAAATCATATTATTATTTTGGCAGATTAGTGCATTAAATTTAGAATTTAATTATGTATTTTACAAATTTTTTTATATCTTTTTTTGAGGATTTTTTCATAGAAGATTAAGTCCTTCTATGCTGCTCTTTCGTTTTGCTTTGAGTTTACTAAAGATTCTCTTGCTGCTTCCATTCAATGTAGAAATCGATGGTAGTGCATTTCAATTAGCAGTCTTTTTCAATTTATTATTAATGTAGTTTTGAATAAACTATTGAATAAGAGAGGGCGGAGAAAACAAATTTATAAAAAATAATTCATTGACTCGATATATTTTATATGTATCCATGGAAAGAAGTTCTTTTCAAATGACATCGCGGTCCATCGAGTTCGTAACATATACCCCGATAAAAAAATGTACTTTAAAGAACGACATATTACTAATAATTATTATATGTGTTTGCTTCTCGTTGTATTATTGTTTTGCTGTATTATTGTTGCTTACGCTCTAATGCGTGAGTACCGTAGCCGGATGAAAATAATGTGTGGTTGCCTAAGCGTATAATATCGCACAGAGTAGAATCAGACTGAAAGCTTCGGACTTATAAATAGCCGTGAAATTATTATAATAATTTAGTTCCTAACTGTGAAAACTCGAAGCAAGATATCTAGCAACAGCTGACAGCAGTCAGCGACTAGCCAAGACGAAGCAGCGAGCAGAGCGACAGCCAGCGACAGTTTGCCGGTAGAATTTTTTCAGCTGCACTCAGGAACACGAACTCCTGGACTACTTACGTTCTTAGGAGCCCGTGCCCCCAGCAAGTCCACTAAGATTCGATGGAACAAGGTGCACAGTTCCAGCGTGCAGTCTCACGTAGAACTGACCTGGCGTCCGAGATTCATATTTCCAGGGGATATTACATTCTGTAGTAAGATATTAGTGGGACATCGTAACAATATACTTTGTAAATTTAATAATTTAGTAGAGGTGTCGTTTACCGTTAGACGTTCATGTAAATTAGTATAGTGCGAGAGTAACAGAAAGGAACGGGGAAAGATATGAGAGAATAACATAGCGTAATCAGTGGAATGAAGCAGGGAAGGAGCAATTTAAAAGAAAGATAGGAAAAGAAATGTGGGATGAAATGATGAGTATAGAACAGATGATGATTGGAAAAAAAGAAACTTCCGAAGTATGGATGAAATTGAAATGAAAATCGTAGAAAATGGACAAGGGCATAGGGTAAAGGAATGAATCACAGACAAGAAAAGTAAAGGAACTACTGAGATGTGTAAGGGAAGGTAGATTACAATGAAGTTATGAACAAATTTAGAGAGGAGATGATTATAGATAACAAAAGAACGGAGAATCAGGAAATAGACAGGACTGGAGACTGAAAAGGTGATTTGAGAATACCTGAAAGAAGAGGGGGTAATGTGGGAGATAATGTATCATTGTAGCGAAAAATTGGGAAACAAATGTAGAGCTGGTAAGGATGGAGCTGGGTGATTGATGGGATGGAGAGGATTTTGGATTATAGTATAGGTGGAGTAGTAGATGAAGATGATATAGAGGATATAACAGAAGAGGAGGTGCAAGAGGAAACAAGGGAACGAAGAAAAAACTACAGTCAGGTCGGATAGCATTCCAAATGACGTGTGGCATTATATGAATAAGGATGGAGTAAAGGCGCTAGTAAAAGATTTCAACGAAAAATAGAATGGAAGATATGAGATACGACACGACTGAAAGATGGAACATAGAGAGTGCTTGTATTTAAGTGATGGAAAGGAGTGATGGATAACAATTTAACGTAGTATTAAATTACGTGATGAATCATAAAGGTTCGCAAGGGATGAAGTTATATTTAACTTTTTTTTACTTAAAGATGGCATTAGATAACATTCATAAGGAAAAGGATGAATTTTATGGAAAATTATGAGAGAAGTAGGTATGCTAGTGAAATTCCTTAGGATTGCATGAGGGAACGTAAGTGACAGCAAGGAAATAGGTAGGAATGTATGTGATTGATTTGCTATAGAAAATAGAGCAAGGGAGTGGTGTCCTCTAAGTAAGACGTTATTCAATATATATTTGTTAGATTTAGTAGAGGTTTTGAGGAAAGGGAAAGCTGGTGAGTTAGTGATAGGAAAAGAAAAAACATGGTCATTAGGATACGCGGGGACGAATGAAGAGTTGAATCAAATGATTGCAAGAGTGCGCAAGTTTATGAGCAAAACATGACTGAGAGTGAATGCAGAAAATATGAAAGTATGAATGAAGTAGAATTGAGAATAAGAGATATCCAAACGTAAGAAAGATGGTTGAGGATTCGAGACAGCAAATACAATAGGAGATACAAGCATATCATGAAATGGGATAGTTGACCAGAGTATATGATGGTCGAGGTTACAATGGAAGAAAAGAAGATGATTGCGTGGTTTAGGTGCAGGAGCGTGGAAAGAGGGGGAGCAAGGAAAGAGGGAATAAGTTCTGGATGAAAATAGGGGATAGAATCAGTCGGATATGTGATAGATGTGAAAACATCGATAGCATTGGATAATTGAATGTATTGGAATTGAATGGAGTGATTTAGAAAGAGGGTTTGTGAACAATGTAGGTGTGAGCTTAAGAGGGGGGACAGAAGATGGACTCATTATAATGAAGGTAGACTTATCAAAAATAATAATGAAAAGAAAGGAAAAAATATAAGTTAAAGGAGGGATAGAAGCAAAATGTGGTCATTTGTGAATTGTACGAGAAAAATGTGAGGAAAGAATAAGAGAGGCACCAGGGTTAGAGAAATGATGGTAATAAGATATAAACATATCTAGGACATATAAACATATGTAAGAGAGATGAGGGAAGTGGGGATGATTGGATGAATGGATATACTGGAATGAATTGGAGTGATAAACGAGTTTGGCGAGGAATGTAAACGTGGTTTGTGAGAAGGAATAAATGATATATATCGTATATGTGAAAGTATTATTGTGGAGCGAAAAATGAAGGCCATTGGGGAAAAAAAAATAAAATATGGGCAAACGTTACTTTTACTTCCAGGAGAGGAAAAGGAAGAGTTAGGATGGGTTACTTGGTTTGTCGTCTTTGTTATAATTGGAGTTTAAAAGATTTGAAATTAATTGTAATAAAGGATTTATATTTTGAATTGTAATTTATTGTGATGTGGACTGAAGTATATGGATTGATCGACTGACGGATATGGATGGAAGATAGAGATTGAGGATATGGAAAGTGTGGTAAGTATAAATAAATGTAAATAGGATATGGAGCAACCACGAGAATGAAAGAGTGTGGAGAAAGGATGAAGAAGATAAGGATGAAAATGAGGACGATGAGAATGAGATTGATTGAAACATAAATGAAGAAGTAAGTATAGAAGAGATTAAAAGAATGAGAACAAGAGATGCAGTTGAACCGGATGGAATTCATACAGTGTCAAGTTGTTTAAATAAGCAGGGTATGGAGGACTTATTAAGAGGATTCAATGGAATTTGAAAAAGGAAAGGATCTTTGACGAATGGTAAGAGAGAGAAATAATTCCAAAATTTAAGAGAGGTGACAGGTGACAGAGAGGAAACTTTTCAGTAAAGACATATGCTATTTTAGTACTACTTATTTTAACAAATAGCTCTGGATATATCCGTGATTTGCTAGAAAGTTATGGGAGATGAAAGATATGGATGGAACTAGAGAGATATGTTGATTCCTTCTAAAACACATATGGATCTTTCAGGACATTTTTGCTGTTTTTGGTATCATCAATATTCTTCTTTGTCCTTTTTAAAGCATTTAATATATTTACACCTGATTTATATTTTTAATCTTGTTCCGCAGTGGTTTCTGTCTTAATCTCATCAGAAATGTACACATGCATATTTTCTATGTAGATATATAGGAACATCGTAGAATTGTTGGTTATAATTCAAAATATAAAAATGTATGATCCCCTTGCATCTAAAGATAATCATACACATTATAAGCAACTAACCCTTCTCTTATCGCTTCTTGTCTGAAAAAGCAAGAAGACTGACTACATGAGATACGAGAACACTACCATACTTATCTATGCTGGAAATTTACTAACATTCAGAAGATTGGTCGCCGACATCGCAGTATGTATATTAAAGACGACATATATTTTAAGTGGTCCTTCGAGCCGGATTATCAAGCCGCATCGTTCTGCATTTTTCACTTATTGGTTTATTAATTAGCATATTGTTAAGTATGGGTTTAATTTATTATTTATTGTATTTATTTAAATTTTATTCTTCGAATAAATAAACATCTAATAAATTAATATAATATAATATGTATTTAGAAGAATTTATTTTAAGTTTATTTGTAATTCACGCCTTGTTATTTAACATAGATAAATATACTTCTCAAATAGAGAGTCATAATCTGCTGAACTACTTATGTACCAACCTATTTCTTGCTACTTGTTTTGGTAAGAATTTTATTGATTACAGTGTGATTAAGTGATTATGTTGATGTGGAAAGTTCTTTGTCATTTGACAAGTTGGTTGATTTTTACCTCAAGAAATTGCCTAATGTTGTATGATTTTTTCACTTGCAGCTAGCAACTATCGAATGCAGAATCTTTTTTCTCCTATGTCTAATTCAGATATTAAATAATTTGCAATCTTTTCCTTATCCCTAATCCACTTATACTTACTATTATATCTACTTTCATTTATTCTTGCTTCTCTCTCTCTCTTGCTTCTCCACATCCACCATCCTTTCCATCATCTCATTCACCGCATCCTCCCCTCCAATCGTCCTCTCCAGCCACATATCACTCGACCATCCAATCCTTCTATACACCTTGTTCTACACTCAATCCATTCATTCTTACCATCTTCTATTCGCCATTTCGTCATTCCCTCAATGTATACTGCCCTAACCACCCTTGTCCATTCATCCATCAACACCTCCCCCTCAAACAAAAATATTTTTTCACGCCTTTATTTGTCTAAACCTCTTCCATAACAATGTCATTTCTAGTATTCCTATCCAATTTGAACATCATTTTTATACAGCCAATCTGAATTCTATCTATCGTCTCTCTATCCTCAACTGCCCATACCTTTGCTCCATACATCATTATGCTATTTACACATAATTTCATAATCTTTAATCTCATACACACAGACTCACCACACCTTTTCACCCATACCATCCTCATTATCTCCATAGCTTTCTTCACCTTTCTTGTGACCATCTCTACATGACCTATTCTCTTCAACAAAGGTAAAACCTAAGTATTTATACGATTCTACCCTTTCAACCTCCAGTCCCCTTATTTTAAATACATCATTTTTACTTTCTATCCCTCCCTTCTTACAAACCATTACTTTATTCTTTCCTACATTCATTTCCAACACCTCCCCCCTGTCCACATATCTCCTCCCTCTCTCAATCATCTCATTCATCTCTTCCCTATCACTC
>WYDF02082086.1:0-11126 GCA_009867245.2 Adranes taylori | reverse complement strand
TGTATATATATATATATATATATATATATATAATGTAATTGATGCTTTTTCTTTTACTCTTTGGCCTATTTGTTAAAGTTTTATTAAAGTTCATTAGTATAAAATAATTCATTTAGATGATTTGGTTTATAATTCATTTTATTGTCAGTAAACTATTTAGAATGAATAATTCTACCATAGCGTAGGGTTACATTATTTGTTATTTATTCAATTTTGATTATGTTTATCTTTTAATAACAAATTTCATAAAAACTTTTTATACAAAATAAACAAGAATGCTTGTAATCAAATTTTTATTACTATGTGATTAATATATTAATAATTAAATCTTCAACTCATTAGATATTGCTTCTAGAAATTTTAATTGTTAAATCACATTAAAAAATTCTTTTTAAGTATTGTACCAGATATAATGACTTTTAAATAATTCTTGTAGTCTGAAGGTGACCCATTTGTGGACCCCGAAACGCGTCACGATATTTTAAAGACTATAAACGTTGATTTCATTTTGGAGTACTGTGATTTTAGTTATTGAATATCATACTGCAAAGCACTTGAACCTTATTATTTATTTAGTGGATAACTGTATATATATATATATATATATATATATATATATATGGCTTGCATTATAGTAATGTTGTTGTTCATATATTCCATACTTTTTTTTAAATGAAAAAAAAAAAGATTCTAATAAATTCAAACTGCAGTAAAGCCTATTACAATCTAGGAAGACGTGTTGATTCTTGGAATCCGACAGGAAGCAGCTGCATTCCATTATAAGAAGAAACAAGTTTACGGGCGTACTATTTAGCAGCTTAAGTCAGGGGAGGAGGGAGGGACCGGCGCTTAGGCCGGCATTCCTGGTTAGTCTATAAAGGTACATTTTGGGAGCATACATAGATGATTAAAAAATAGGTGGCACAGATTAGTAGTACCCGATTCTATTCCTTCTAATTAAAAAATTCCAATTTACATAATATACATAATCAGTGAAACATCTCAGAGCAGTGTGATAGACGCATGTAAGATTTTCTACTTAATTGTCATTTATTTAATCATTATTTTGTTGAACGGCTGATCGAAATAATTAATTTGTTTCAAATAATTTTAATTAACTTTAAATGAATAAATTAACAAATGATAAATTTGCTAATCTTTATTTTTGATATTAATTATATTTTATAAAATTAAAATGTTTTTTTTAGTTTAACCCTCGATAAGTTTCAATAAGTTCCTCTTTGTTCATTCCTTGTGAGTAAAAGAACCCCACGTCGCTACTCCTTTGAAACTGGTCGTGACAATTTCGAGACATTCGAGTATAATCCTATGCTAGTTTATATTTTGTCTTTTCTAAATGTTCGCCTTCTTCTTATTGTTTGGTTTCTTATTGCCTCTTTTATTAGTATTCTTTTAGAATGATTGTTATTTCACTACAAAATTATTGACGTTAGTGTGGACATATTTTATATAAAAGCTACATGTGTATCCCAACGGAGGTGTCTATCTATCGGTATACTTAGGCATTAGAGTTTCCCTTTATTTGAATATTGTCACGTTTAAACTTGAAAGAACTTGAGAAACTACTACCCAGTACCGCAACCATATATGTCACTGTTATTTTTTGCCTGTTGATTTCACGAACAACGTGACTGGCAAGAGAGAATCCTTTTGCTAGGGAACGTAGCGATTCTCTACTAGATCAAATAGAAAATTAACTAAACTCTGCATAACACTACCAAACACAAATCGTCTCTATTAGTTAACACTGATTAAATAAAAGAAATAATTTTAGAAATGCGTACCTGCAAATAAAGTGCATTCGAAATAAATAACGCCTCACCAAAATAATAAATTAAAATAAAACTTCTATTCGCATAAATAGATTAATAAAAAGAATGGATTCCCAAATTATTTATAAAATCATTTTACTTACAGCATTTGAAGTTCGTATCATCACAAACTAATTTTTCAGAACAACGCACAACGTGACCTTAATAATACATTTTAATTTATTGTAATTTATCTCAATAAATAAAGTTGTTGCCTAATCAATTTAATTTATTTTATTCAAACAATTGAAACTTAAAAGGATTATTTAAGTACGACCGGATATTGTATACTGATATGCCCCATATCTTTACTTATTTAACAATTCAATATATTCATGATTTTATTTGAAATAAATTATGATTTAATTTAATAAATTATGAAATAAATTATCATTTAATTTAATTCATGGTTATATATTCAAAACCCTGACCCTGAAACCCTGATAAGAGTTTAGTCTTTAACCATTATTACTCCTCTCTGTCGGCACTGTGAAGCTTTTATTCATTTCTTTGGCTAGCTAATTTCCTAACTACTTCCTCCATGTCTCCAGTAAGCTGCATAAATTAATGTAGTTTCACTTAATTATCTATGACACTATTTTACTAATTACTTTCGGCCATGATTAATGTAAATCTTAGATATGCTTCCTTTACTCATACTAATACGGTATCATACGGTACGCTTTCACTAACTATTGATTGATTACCAATCAGATCTATTCTCACTGATAACAGCACGCTGTGCTGTCTATTGATTATCACCAATCAGCGATGATCCGCTCTGCTACACATAATTTGTATAATTGTCCTCATCGTTCTTGTTTTTATCCGACGGAAGAAATAACGCTGCTCTTCGATTACCATGACGAAATTCTACAGTAAGTGAGATGATTTAAACGTTTTTAATTTACAGTTTTTTCATGAATAGAAATTTAAATAAAACCCTATGTATTAACTAACATTTGCACTTCTTGGAACTAGTTCGCCTAGCACACAACATGCTTAAACCACTAAACATTTCAAAGAATCTATTTAGCCATCCTGAATTAATTAAATGATTTAGAAGTATCAATCGCACAAAACTATCTATCGAAAAACTAAACCAAAACGACAACAAATTGCCTGGTGATAATATGATTTTATTTAGGTATAATTCATCAGGGTATATTATTTTGTAATTTATTGTTAAGGAAATTGTGCATTAAGTGCAAATTTTTTGAGTGAAACAAGTTTTGTATTTTATTATAGTAGGTATTTCACTCGTTAATCATACTTGTTATGTCTTCAACAATTATTAAATGTATTGTGTCATTTTTATAATTTATCATTTTCTGCTTTGTATTTTTTGTGATTAATGAGGTATACTTTATATATTTGTTGAAAAGAAAAGGCCCAAAAACGCTTCCTTGTGCTACACGTACATCCGCTGGCAGTCGGTCTGAAAGATAAAATATTTCCTTGCCAATTTTTGAAAATAAAGTAAAATTGTTTTAAAAATTTATATAAAGTAGGTGTCAAAAATGTTGAAAGTACAAAGTTAATTAGGTTATTAAAATTTTCTGTTCAATTTTGATGCAAAAATAGTGCCTTATTAACACTTTTTAAACACACTACATTTTTAATAACACTTCTATGACTTTGAAAAGTTGAAACAAATGCCCCTAACTAATTTTGTTATTGTAAAAAAAAACGTTAGGTTACTAATTTGCTGAAGTAAATACACAAAGTGTAATATAAGAAACCTTTTAGTATACGAAAATGTTTTAAAATCCTGACAAACAAATTATGAATTTCACAAGATAGTAAAATGAATGTTAAACATAATATTAATACAACGTTATTAAACATGAACAAAACCAAAACAAACCTAATTAATCTGCATATAGCTCGTAGCAAATTTATTAGTCAAGCGTTGAGTATCAAGCTGTTGACTTCATCAAGGAATAATCGTAGTTTAAACATGAATATCAATTTATTGAAGTAATGTTTACACGATTATTATAATCCCTCAAATACCGAGCAATTGGTTATTTTGAGTTTATAAATTGTTATTAATTAGATAAGTTAATCATTTCAAAAACTACATATTGACTATATGAAACACCCAACTAGCTTAGAAAATCAAGCAGGCTAGATGGATAGGTGGTACTCTCTGCTTCAGTAGTATCAATGTCTGGCGACTCGGCGTATTACACCACCTGGTTTGTTTAAGCGAATTTGAAAAATCCTTATATAATCTACATAAATGCACTATTACAGAGTTCTATGAACGTAGATGGTAGTTACTCTAAATGATATCTTAAGTCACCTTATAAGGTGTTAACCCATCACTACACAAATGATATGTAAAGAACTTTTAACAATCAAAGTTGATTTTTAGTAACCCCTATTAGTACATTTCTTGTATTATCTGATATATGCTAACTGTAAAAATTGATACTAGATCGTAGTATTACTTTAAGCCGTCACTACCAAGGCTAGATGGACCATTTCTGGGTATATGCACTATTTCTGGCATAGGTGGAACCCGTCATCAGCTCATTTGTGTGGAGATGGGTTAGAACCTTTTAAGGGTTCATCTCACTTAAAAATGTCATTTCGTATCACTACCATCTACGTTCATAGAGCTCTGTAATTGTGCATTTGTGTACATTATATAGATAATTTTGAAATTGGCTTAAACAATCCATATGGTGTAGTGCGCGGACTCGTTAGAGAAAGATGCTACTAAAGCAAAGGGTACTGAACTGATTACGGCTACCACCTATGTTCGAAATGGTCCATCTACCCTGTCTGCTTTATTTAAGCTAGTTGGGTGTTTCATATAGTCAATATGTAGTTCTTGAAATGATTAACTTATTAATAATTATTTACGGCTTAAAGTAATTCTATCATACATACATTATCAATAAATTTGTATATACCGTATAAATTTTTGATGTTATCATACCTTAAAATTGTAATCAAATGTTCATCATACTTATAAGATTTGCGATATATTCAAATTCACCATTTAATATTTATAAACTAATAAATATTTTCTTCCTTTCAGAATACAACAAAAATGACAACAATCAGTTAACACATACATCGGTATGTCCCAGGTGTCTTCTTTCATATTTATGTACACAACAGCACTCTTATTAGTTATTCAAATATGTCCCACTATTTTAAAATCAAATAATGATCTTATATCACCGCCATTTTTAATTACTACTCCCTTATCTCACTGTAAACACACGTTAATCCAAATAAAACCCCAAGCTAAAATACCCGATAATGCAATAAAAAATTCCACCACAATTCAAGCCTGGACCACGCTTTCCACAATCAATGAATTAAACTTTACGCACAGTTGGCGCGATTTAACATTAATTGCCCAAAATCTCCTAATAACTAATACTCATTTATTGGGGGGCGTTCTACAACAAAACAAGAATCAAATCTTAGCATTAAATCTACATGGTCGTTTAAAAATATTTCCAAATCGAACACATGAAACCGAAATATTTTGGAGGATGTGGACATTAACAACTCAAGATATGTCAGACATAGTAAATGGCACTGATGATATATGGGAACAATGGGCACCGGTAACTGGAGAGTGCTACACAAAGAAACATCAACAATGGTTTCGAACTTTGGTTGTTGGTAGAAGAGGACTTAACTCTACTGTAGGATTGTTTGTGCCTGTGATACTGGATCGATGTAATCCAAGTTTTAAACATGCGTTCGATGAAGATTTTATAAGATGTGATCCAGCTACAGCAATGGTAAGTAAATTTCATTTTGTCCTTTTATAACTATAGACTTTTTAGTTTCTCCTGCATTTAACAGAATTGAATCAAATTACTTTCAGAATCGAACTTCACTGTGAATATTTTTAGTCTAAACCTCCATATATTTAATCAAAAACGGTGCCTTTGGGGTTATCACTTTAGTTTTGAGTAGAGCTGCATAAAGGGTGCCTCCAGTATAATGTAAATTGTCATCATAAACGTCAGTTTCTTTTAACCCACTGTGACAGATTCTCTCGTGTGGTTGCTAAGACGCTTCTTCCGTATTACTGTTGAATATAGATCTCCACAAATATGATACTCGACCGCCAGATCAATTTAACGTGAGACCGCAAGTCGGAACTGTGCTTCGTTCCACGGTCCTCAGTGAACTCATTGAGGGCAGTTAAAGAAGTAAGTAGTCCATTGGCTCGTGTTTTTGTGGGCAGCTGGAACGTCACTAAATGCTTACTAAATGAAATAGCATTCACAGCTATTTATTATTATACACAACACAAATACAAAAATAAATATAAATGTCAGAACTTAGTATCGCATTAATTTCGGTTAGCAAAGAAAGAATAACAATGATACAAGTGTGCGGTGACAATGACAGCAATAGTTGCACTGAACCGATCAAAGATAAATCACCAAAGAATGTTTCTGCAGCGTTTCGTAAAATTCTAAATCGTGCAAGGAACACTTCGTAGTATTCCAAAAAAATTACCAACTGATAATGGAACCAAATATTATAATGAAACATTCAAGAAATTTATGAAAAAGTATGGAATTCATTTATATTCGTTGCATAGCACAGAAAAGCTTCGATTGCTGAACGTGTAATTCGTACTATAAAAGAGAAACTATTCAAACGATTATTTAGTTTGCAAGGTTCTTATAAATGGTAGAATTTATTGCAAGACATAACCGATACATAGAGTAATAATGTAGATAGAAATTTAAACTGCGGCCGGCAGCAATTACATTTGGAAGTATGTAAATGCAAATTATAATGTAACGAGGAAGCGCGGATTTACCGTAAAAGGGTACGAAAATGATAGGAATACCGATAGGAATACTCGAAATCACAATGTTACTCGGGTAACATAGATGTTAATGTCACTGAGCGACTAAAACTTAGCTCGGCTAACGTAGGCTAGAAATATACACTCTAGTGGGTGGTGCGATTTATAGGTTAGACTAATGTTGTTCAGTTTACCCTAAACACTATTGTGCTAACTAAATTTAATAGACGATTTAAAAGGTGACAGTCGAAACTAAAAGTTGCAACTTTTGTTTTATGCCAGATATAACAAAACTTCCAGTATATGAAAGATGGGGTGGCGACCACGCCCACGAAGTTTTTCATATGGGCTACTCATTTAAGACTTGTAAATTGGTTCTTTTATCTTCTAAACAATTCCAGCTGAATTTTTGTAGTTTTAACGCTATTGGTGCTGGTATCCTGTTAGCTATGTACATGTACTAGTATCATAGTACTATCTGCTTCTTGGTGATCTTGGGAATCAGTAAAATAAAAAAAATCATTCAAATTTTGGCCACCGCTTTTTTAGGATTTTTTACTATGCTGTACCACTTTAGTTTAAATTTAGGAAGAAGAACTGCTGCTATAATTGGTTCTTCCCATTCCAAATTTAAAATGTTAGCGAAAGGAGTATATCATTTTTCAATGCACATTTTTGCTAGATGCTCTACTCCATATTTCAGTTTTGTTTGGGCAATAAGTTTCATATTTGCTAGTTAATGAAGTTAAGCTGGGTAACAAGTATCCAAAACAAACATTACCTTCAACTTGTAACAAACCTAACATTAAAGCCAAAGGTTTCATAACTAAGCAGTATTCTTCCAGCTACAATAGTTCAGTTTCTTTAAAAGATTCTAACGTTAAACTTTGTAGCAAAATTTGAAGTTTGTCTCTTGATTGCAAAATCTGCGAAACTGCATCATAAATAGAGTTCTATCTTATTGTCCCTAGAGAACTCGGAGTATGGCAGTGATAAGTGTGGTAAATAAGATTTTGAGATACGTCGGATATATTACCCCACTCATACGTACGTCGAATAACATAGAAATATCCGAATACTGAAAAAAGTACCTGAATACCCGGATACTTACAATTTGGATACTTACAAATTTAGTCACGGATACGGATACTGGATACAACATTTCAAAAATACCCAGATACAGCTTTCGGATACATATAAAGTATCCGGATACTATAGCCGCATACAGAAGTATCCGGATACTACCCAACTCTTGTACATAGGGCTGTTCACTTAGAAGTGAATATGCTATAATTATCGCAGATATGCTCATGAGAATGTGCTTATTCAACTAGGATTTTTGTCCATAGCAGCATGTATCGCCTTTATAGCATTTTTTAAGTTAAGCTCAAGCTTCTTTTTCAATATGCCTGTTGCGAAGTTGACCACTGCTTCCCATCCTCTTTCATTTGCAAGCATGGGCCTATAAAAGTTTGTGGCATTAACGTGCTTTCCTATTATCTGATTGACTTGCTGTCTATCGACTTCCCAAGTCTGGACATGTGAAAAACCTAGTTACACAGGGTTGTAGGTCTGTGAGAGCTAGGTGGGTCCAGCTTTCGCGAATGTTCACGTCCCATTTTTGCCACATCTCCATGACTTGGACAAACGTTGTAGCTCCGTCATCGGCTGTCTTGTAGTGTTTGTCACGCCGGTCAAGGGCTGGCAGATCCATAGGAGGAGCAGACCCAATCACCTGCAACGCGACAGTGGTTACAGTTCGGTATGTGCTAGTTGTCTCTAACAGCCTACATCGCTGCACTCTTTTCATTCGCTGTGCTGACTTTACTGATAGCGGCCTACATTGGGGCGACCGACAGCAGTACGGATTTCACGACAATATTCAGGAGCCTTATTTTGCTCCCTGGAGGTCCTCCCACGCTGATCATCAGCCCTTTAAGTCTGGCTGCTTTCTACATCGCATTTTCAGTCGTTTTCTATATGTGCGGGCCAAAGCCGAGGCTCTAGTCGAGGGTAATTCCCAAGTACTCTACCTGTTGTTTAAAATAGATACTACTCCCGCCGATGTATATGTCTGAGGGCAATATTCTCCTTTTGCCACCAAGAATTGCTTCCGAATTACATCCATTGCTCGACTGCTGCCAAACCCTTGTTTAGCGCTCTGCCAAGTGCATGTACGCTGTTCTGCACCGGCAGTAATTCCACAATGTCAGCAAACGCAATTAATTCTGTTGCACTTGCAGTTCTATTTTGAGGAGGTCATCACCGGAGGTCATTCCACAACCCCGGCGCTACTCCACGAGTAAGCGTTACTAAAAGCTTTTACCCATCCTCAGTATATACCAGCGCTCTGTCTTTCATATAGCTTACCATCATCCTAATTATGTAGGCAGGCATGTTTCTTCTGCTAATTGCAGTTAGCAAATGGCCCCAGCTCACCGAATTATGCATATCAGGCTAGTTCGCCGCGTACTCTTTACAGCTTTGTGTATTGCTAGGTGCGTCGACAGTTGATCTCCCCTCCCGAAATCCTGGCTATTTGCGAGCAGATACTTCACTAGGGGTTCAGATATTCTGCTCAAAAAGAGCTGTTCTAACAGTTTAGCTATTGTGTTGAATGAGGCAAATAGGTCTATAGTCTCTGGGGTCGTTGCCTAATTTACTCTTTTTATCTTGATAATCTTGAACAGCTTATCTTGAACTCTTTTTATCTTGAACAGCTTATCTGTATGAGCCACTGAAGATCTCGTTAGGTCTACCATCGGGTCCTGGAGCCTTGCCCGAGTATAGCCTGGGTCTAGCTAATTCTAGCTCCTGCCGAGAAAGCGGGGGTATTATTCCTTCGTCCTCCTCAACATAGCTTTCCTCTTCCGAGAGTTCTTCCCCAATTGGGAACAGTGTCTCCACTATTGCCATTGCAAATTTACCTAAACGGAAGATATTAAAACTGGTATTCAACAAGGTTCTAGCCGACTTTGACGAAAATATTGAATTTCAGCTATCCGACGTTCCATAACACCCTGTATTATATAGCAATACTTACATTCCAAGGTACTGAACGGTAATGAATAATTTTAAACAATATGACCTCAATAGGAACATCACCATAAAAATGTACCGTGACATCAAGGAACCGGTATGAAAGACAAGACCGATAGAAATATGCTCAAATAAGAACTGAGTATTCTTTAAACAATTAATTCCTACAAAAAATTGCATAAAGTTAACCATACAAATGCATTTAAATAAACAAAAATTTGATAATCCAAAATTTCAATTTATTGTTGACAAACAAGCAAAGGCATTATTTTCTATCATTTTAATTTTTTCGATGATGGAATTGAAATGTAACAGTGTGATTGTGCTCTATTTAGCTGGAAATTCACAACCAGCTACTGTTCGTGAATGGCAACATTTTAAAGTGAACAAAATGTTTGTGTATTCCACCACATCGTGTTACAACGATACTAGCAGCGTTGCAGGCTGCCACCGATCAGGTCGAAGATAGTCGGGAACAAGAAACGAAATTGTGCGAAAAGTGACGAGCCAAACTGATCGACATCCATGACGCAGCACAACAAAGATGAGAAAAAACTCCAAATATCCGATTGGGCCGTTCAACATATACTGAAAAATGAACTGACAAATGAACTTCAATTGAAGACATATAAGATTCAAGAAATTTAACATCTTGACTATGGCAGCATAAGCAGCGGCTAGAAAGGGCAAAGAAGCTGGTGCGCCTGCACAAACGTGGCAAGTTTTCAGCATTCATCCATTGATGAACAAACAAAAACATCCCGATTAGTTAAAGGGAAAATCAAGCGATAATTTAAACATTTGTGTGACGACAAGATCATCAAAAACTGCAAACATCATGGTATGGGCCACAATGTACACCAACTATGACTGTGCTGGTTTTGTCGACCATGGCTTAACGATAAATGTGAGTATCGAGAAAAGGTATGGAAGGTGTATTGCTGCAGTAGGTATGTAAACAATTCAGTTTTAAGCCGTTCACATTTCAACAAGACGCATCACCAGCTTATCAAGCAAAAATGAGCCAAGCGTTCCTGCAAAAAAATGTTCCAGGCATCATTTGCGAGACATAATGCCTCATGAATTCACTCGATATCATAGTGTCGACTAATAGATATGAGAGTGTGGACACGTTGAAAGCGGCCCCTTGTAGAGATTGCACAATATTTGTAGAGATTCCTTGTTTAAGGTTTCCTAGCACAAGGCTTCCCAGACTGTAGGTTATAATCAAAGTAGATAAAACCACACTGAATAATGAACTAATATTCATGGATTAATGAACATTCGATTTTCAGTATTTTGTGTAAATTTGGAATAGAAAACTCAAAAAATATAGAAGTTCTGGCGTTTCTAAATTAGTAGAATTTCCCTCGGACCCGGCAAACAAATTTTACTCATAAAAAAACTAAGTTTAGAATATTGTATATACTTTCTAGTGGGTCAACATTTTTGCT
>WYDF02082064.1:0-11126 GCA_009867245.2 Adranes taylori | reverse complement strand
ATTGATCGGGAAGAATGGAGAAGAAAAGGGGAGGCCTACATCCAGCAGTGGATATAAATAGGCTGTACAAGAAGAAGTAGAAGAAGAATTATTGGTGAGGGAATTTCCCCATTTCAACTATTGCTTTTCCTAGCCTGTTGACATTAATTCTTTCGTATAATCTCTACAGTCCCGAGATAAATTTATAATTTTTTTTAACGAATTTTGTGGTTGTATGTCTTCATTAGTGCAGAAATAAGACAAAAAAAGTTGTTACAAAAAAGCAGTTTATTCAGAATAAAACACGACAGGTCCAGTATTTTGGACAAAACGACTAATTTTGGACATTGTGTATATTTCGTTAAGTAGATTTTTATGAATGAAATTCAAAGCAACATTGTCTCTCTGGCGTGATACACAGATATACCTGACATTTTATACAATAAAAACTGGTTTTCTTTGGGTAACTCGGATTTCGACATCGTATGTAAGAATTTTTGTCATTAACACTACATATAGGTAAATGTGCATTACCCGTATTCCTAATATCTTTTGGTGGTATCTGTGTTACTTTAGATTTCTTGTCAGGTCTCGTTTCTTTGTCATCCTCTGTGGCAGTGGCAGTGGTTATGGTGGAAACTCTTTGAGCTCGTCCTCCAAGAGCAAGGGACCTACCAACATATAGTTTGAATTCAAGCAAATCCATAAGAGATTTTTTTCTGTCTCCATGTGCTAAGCGGTTTTGACGATATTCAATCCAGGAGTTGCCAAAAAACTCGTACAGGCCATTTCTTCGTTCGCATACAAATTCGATAATAGGAAATTAATCTGTCATACAAATCTACTCCTTCAGTTGAGCTATTGTAGCTAGCAATCGAGTTTGGACATGGAACAAGAATATTGTTAGAGGTTTTCTTACTCCATCTGCGAATTTCAGTTATTGGTGCCAAACCAGACGAATTTGATGGCATTAAGACTGATCTGTTGTTCACCCATTTTAGCAAAGACATTTTCCTGTCATTTCTTACCCATTCATCAAAGGAATCAGGACCCTGTGATAACAGATCTTAGTCTTTCTTGATATTGTTCTTGATACTTCGTGGAATTCGATTATTCATAATTGTCCCAATTCCGAGTATTTGTTTGGTCAGTAGGTAATGAAGTAGGCTTACTGATGTGAAGTAACGATCGCGGTAAAGAATATCTCCTGGTGACAAGTCAATTGAGAGTTCTTTGACTACAGAACCACCAGTGTCTAATTCTTTGCCTGGGATACCAAATGGCCAAGGATTTAGTTGCTCCTTGGTAAATGAAAAAATCGAGCACTAACTCCGAAGGTGACCCCAAAACATTTTTTTTAGTCCCACAGGGTTTGGCTTATTTTTAAGATACTGACGTAAGCTTGTACTGCCAGCGAACGTATTAATTTGTTCGTCGATTGACAAAACTTTCGACCGCTGTAAAGTTTTACATTTATTGCGAACATCATCAATGATCGGTTATAGAGTCTTTTTGATCTTTTGGTCTCATCTGGGATACTAAGATTGTCAACAACATGTAGAAAATTTCTCATTGAATATTCTATCTCTCGGTATTTGAGTGATCATTGATATTTCAATTCCTTTCATAAAATTCAGTCTTAGTCTTAGTAGTCCAAATATTCCCATAAGAATGTGATTACCTGTCAGTTGGCGGTATTCTGTTTTAGATTTCAACGGCTTCTTTTCATTTGCCGGCATTGCACGAATATTACTCTGCGTTAACAAGTTATCCCAGAAATCACCAGGAAAATATTGTGAGAAGTAATCCAACGGTGTCCAGAACTCATGGCTATCATTTATTTCCAGAATCAAAGACATTTGTCAACAAGTCCTCTTTTCCAGTATTGGGGTGCAGGTCTTGAATTGTTCTGCTGTTTATCTCGTAATATTACCAACGGTACATCGACGTTTGAGTCAAAGTCATAATGTTCAGAATAAATATTCTCTTGTTCCACTTCTTCAGAATCAAAACATCTCCTATCACCGTGTTACCAACTCCCTGTGCAGCCCCAACCTCATCGTCGCTAAGATAAGAATCGCTATCGTTTAAAATCGCTTCAAATTTAGCATCAGTTAATGATTTTTTGAGATCAACAATTTTGAAAAATAATTAAGAAGAGTTGAACTGAGCCCCAATGTCCAAATGGCTGGACACAATGTTTAGGCAGCCCTTACGCGGCCTTTTTTTATATATTCGGCCACATTTTACTCAGAGGGTAAAGTAGATTACTTATCTAATTAATTATGAAATAAATTTTGTGATATATTCATGATTAAAGTATGAAACTTACCATTTTCACGGTGGAAAGCCATCTTTACCTCCAAACACGTGCACCGACAAGATAGAACTGATGTGCAAGATCTTTGTATCACGATATTTACGTACGTATTGTAGAACGTCCAGTGCGCTGTGCGCCAGTATATTAGCTCGATTCATCCACACTATTGTGGTACCAAATTATTTGAAAACGTACCGACGAGGATAATTTACTTACAGTACCAAGATGTATTTTCTTGTGCTTTTTCCTGTTTATGGTTAGGGTTAAGCGAGATCCTTTCCATATTTCTGGAAAGTGTTGTCTCTTTAAGCATTGATTAAATTATTCTTTGTAAACAGTTCTTTACGCTCTATTAAGAGATTACACTGCGTAACAAATTTTGACATTTGTTTTTGTTTTGGGTGCAAGCCAACTTTTTTCAACTATGAGGGTCTATTGAACATCGCCCAAAAGCCAATGTTCAAGATGGCGCTCTATACGAAGTCTACAATTAAAAAATCGTAAAACCATATTTTTCGTCTTCAATAGACCCAAATTGTCGAAAAAAGTAGGCTTAGACCCAAGGCAAAATTGGCTCTTACACAGTGTTATTTTTACTGTAGTGAATGATGTCAGGGGTTCCAAGGTAAGTACATATTAATTTATTTTAACGAAATGAAAAGCACCTTCGATTTTTTATTCATTTAATCCTTCAGTATTTAATTTAATTTTCAATGTTTCACTTTCAAATAAATGAACAATCGATTAACTAATGTATTAATGTGAATTGAAAGTTTCTATATTTATTTGTTACTAATAAAATTTAGCTATGGCATATTGATCTTTTTGACCCAGAACGACACTGTATTAGATTCGCCATCCGTTCTGTATTGAATCTTAGTAATCTCTATTTATTTTCGCCTAGAAGGGAAATTATGTTGCTTCAAGGTTTCTATATTTGTATTTCAAATAAATCATACATAAGTTATTGTGCTATTACTCACCAAATTACATCAATCCAATATAATTGTAATTGTACGAAAAATAAATTGCTTAGCAACAATAGATCGGTATAAATTCTTGTGGTGTTTTATTATATTTTATTAATTTTATTAACTTATGAGTCGTACTTATTTTATTAAAGTCGATTCTGGCTTTAATCAATTAAAGGCTCAAATAATTCTTATGTAATTAAGTGAATAGCGATAATGTGATATATCTCAGCCCCTAATAATCAGTGGCGGATTTAACCTGTTTGGGGCCCGAGGCTGCTACGGGCTGTTATTTTTACGTTATTGTAACGCTATATTGTAACGCTATATTGGGCTGTTATTGTAACGCTATATATATAATTACAATAAATTTATTTTTTGTGAAACTTTTTAATTGTTTTATTTCATTTAATTTATTTTAGTATTTATTATTTTACATAAAATTCAATAAGATTATAATTTCGAAGAAACAAAAACCAAAATAATCGTTTTTAATATGAACAAAAAATTATATTTATCCGAAAATAAATTCATATAACATAATAATACTTTTCATAACGAATTTGAAATAAAAGGATACAAATTGTTTATTACCTGGTATAGGAAATCGATAAACACAAAACTTTGGCTTGCGGGGCCCGAGGCGATCGCCTCCACCGCCTGCGAAAATCCACCACTTTAATTTATAAACTTTAGATACCTCCTAACTTAACTTCTATTACTTTAATTGCGCTTTAATTGGATGAAGTTTAACTGCACATAGAATTGATGAACTAATTAGGGTTCACAATTTAAACGTGACATATATGACACGTTTAAATTGTGACTAGGGGTTGTATGAACCCTATCTAGTTAGTCAATTCTTTGCCGAGTTAATGCCCATCCAATTAATCCGGAATCAAAGTAATGAAAGTTAAGTTAGGACATAGCTAAGTTTATAAATTATTCCTAGGGGTTGAGAAATATCACATTATCATGAACACAAGAATTAAAGCCAAAATCGACTTTAATAAAATAAGTACGGTTCATAAGTTAATTAAATAAATTAAATATAATAAAACACTACCAAGAATTTAAGCCAACCTATTTCTTCTAATTGATTTATTTTTCATACAATTACAATTAGATTATATTGACTTATTTTTGTGAGAAATTAAACAACAACTTACAACAACAGTAAGCAGTAAACAACAGTAAACAACAACAGTAAGCGAAAATAAAATGTTTCTTAGCAATATTTACTTACAAAAGAGGTTACTAAGATATTCAATACAGAGCAGATGGTGAATAATACAACAAAATACAATGTCGTTCTGGTTGGCTAAATGTTCCTAAAAGTCAATACACCACCGATAAATTTTATGATTGAGCTACAAATAATTATACAAACTTTCAATCCACATTAATACGATAGTTAATCGATATTCTATAGTGAAAATTAGTAACATTGAAAATTAAGGTGCTTTTAATTCTGTTAAAATAAGTAAATTAATATGTACTCACATTGGAACCCCTGACATAATTCGCAACAGTAGAAATAATGCTTAATAGAGCGTAAAAAAATCGCATATCGTAAAACTTATTGAAAAACTCGGAGACCAAACTGGGAAGAAGAAAAATCTGAACTTAAGCGAAAAAACAAAACGGAATTGAGCAAGCTTGGAAAATTTTTCGCTTATTTAAATAAATCGATTGTGAGGTCCCAACGGGGTGACTGGTGTACTAAATCTCAGCCTATCCGGCTCTTACTAATTGAAGTTCCTTTTCTAATGTGCTCGCTCTAACAACTGGACATTACCTAAGTTCTTTCTTTACATTTCTTCGTACTTCTTCAGCCAGCAGTGTCCTAAATTAATAGCTGGAGCTATGCACGTGTGCATCTGAGAATATATTAAAAAGTTTAAAGAAAATGAATATAACTAATTTTTTTCTTTTTCAAGAGTATGTATTAAAAAGTTTAAAGAAAGTGAATTTAATTAACAATTCCTTTCTGGCGTTACAGTATGATTAAAATAATATTTTACTTATATTATTATAATATTTTTTATGCACGCATTTGGCACCCAGCCTTTCTGCTCTTTACCTCAATTCATCTCTTCATCACTGATTGGTAGTGGCATATCTAATTGAGCTTGCTTTGCACATTCTGATTCATAGCTGAGTTTCCATGCTTCACCAGATGGGAACAATTATTATTTCTTTTATGTCCCCTAGTACTTTGGCGTCTGCGGAAGACTACATAGACTGATCTCAGTTTAGAGTGCACATATAAACCCATCAGTTTGCTCTCAATCCATTTATCATCAAGCTCATGTACTGATGCGTGTCTGAACTGATGTCAAAAAATAACAATTATAAACTAGCATTCGCTACAAAGTAACAGTTGCTTAAACAGTTAAAGTTTCCTCACAAGTTTCCTCGCAACAATTATAACAGATATTTCACAAGTACCACTTTTTACCACCTCATTGTTCATATAGACAAATATGTAATAAATTTAAGCAAATATTTAGTTACGTATAATTTTAAACATATTTTTCAAGATTTAATCTTTATATTAATGGACCAAACAATCAGTAGATTGAAGGAGTTTTATAGCCACTTTAGTGAATTTTATTTTATGGCGTGATATAATCCACCAAAATTATGATTTAATACCTGTTTACACTTGGTTTAAAATATATAATGTCAATCTCTATTTACACATTAAAAAAAATTTACGTCAATTCATACATCGAAAGCAAAGTTCATATCAAATTGTTTCGCAAAATATGAAAGGAACTTTCAGCTAATCAACAATCAGAAATTCGAAATGTCTTACGACGAGAAACTCGATCTATTTGATAAAATATTAGTATCTGTAGGTAATGATGGTAAATTCCAAAAGCGTTTTAATTATGTTTTTAATTTTCTTCTCTGCGTGTTTGCGTCAATGAGTTATTTGAATATGGTTTTGGCTATAGCAGTGCCGGAACATTGGTGTCACATGCCCGATTGGGAAAATAGTACTTATACTATTGATGAATGGAAAGAACTCAATTTACCTAAGTAAGTATAATTAGCTTGTAAACATTTCTTGATAACTTTTTAACTGAATAATTAACAATTTACACAAATGTATAAGGAATATTTTTCACGTATGGGATAAATGTTTTGAAACTTCTTTGAAAGATATTAGGTTCATAGGGGTTCTAGGAAAGGACCCCACCCCGTCACTCAGATAAAATTTCTCGCATAATATCTTCCGTACCAAATCCTCGGTTTTGGTGTAAATCCTCGAAAGGTGTATTATATAGAGCTCATAGTGCTTCATAGCCTCTGTACATCAACTCCGACATTCGCTTTCACTTGGTGGATTCCGTTAAACTGAGCAATCTAGAGGAAAGTTGGGTGTAACTTCCAACGGTAATCTAGGTCAGTAAATCGACTAATGAGGGGGAGGGGGCTGTTTTGGGATAGTACCTTAACACTACGCATAGAGAGGATAGAAGACAGCTAAGCGTTATCAAGATGTGATAGTGCCTCAGCATGTTGGTGGAAGTATTCAACAGTAGAAATAACTGCAACGTGCACAGTCCTAGTCAGACGGATTACTATCTCTCACCAATACACAATGGCCAGCGTGATGTTACAAGGCTAAAAACCTCCAAGGTGAACTAGAAAACTAAACTAAAAAGGCACTCACTTTCCAGTCGTTTGTCGTTCGTTGACTCCGACAACGATTAGATCAGACGACAAACAGAAGGTGTTAAGAATCCCTGGGTTACGATAGGTTGCCATACCGGATAACACATTGCCACGTATAATCCTAGAACTTTGTCATCAAAAGAAATGGAAATAGCATTAGAGAATAAAATGGGATATAATTGGAGTGAATGAACTTAGGTGTCCTGGAGAAGACTCTCTAATACTGCAATGTGGACATACGTTTTACTACCACCGAAGTGATAGTCAATTGTCGATTCACGGTGCAGGTATGTTTATTAACAAACGATGTTTAAACCAAATCTCTTACGTTAAAAGTATCTCCGGTATTTACGTGTGTCTAAAGATAAACAAGATACAGTATTAAACTGATTCAAGCTTATGCACCAAAATCAACCTACTATAATAAAGCAGTTGAGTCATTTTATATTTCCAATGCCGGAGATACAAGCACATTACCTGCTAGTTTTGGGAAACTTCAAAGAAATTTTAACTACGATCAAAGAAATGAACCAGGTGACACTCCTCCAAATTTCTTGCAACAGCACAACATTTTTGCTATGAACTGATTCTTTCGTGGAAAGGTTCAAAGAAAACGGACTTGGCCAGTGCAGATGGTATTACTAAAAATGAAATTGATTATATAATCACAAACTGCAAGTCTGCTATTCAAAATGTTACAGTTCTCAATAACTTCACAACTGGAAGTGATCACCGAATGATTCAAACAAAAGTGATGCCAAAGGGCGAAGTTGGCCGAGAAAACCGTCATTCTGAACATCGATAAGCTGACAGAGCAAAGTGTTGAATATGTTGAAACATTGGGTGATGATTTAGCAAGAGTTGATATCGAAAATACCACAATAAATGAATTGAACATGATAATCGATTCCATGAAAAGTTTCCTAGAAACAAAATGCAAATCAGTTAGGTTAGAGAATCAAAACTTAGTGATCATACATTGAAACTCATTGCCAACAGATTAAAAATGATAAAAGATGGTAAGAGACACACAATTAAATATCGAGATATAAGCAAAACCATCAAGATGAAAATGAGAACAGATCTGCGCAACTATAACGTGAAACTGGACGCAAATGCTATCAAAACCAACGGGATCATGAAAGTTTTAAGATCAAAGCTAATGAGTGCCAAAAAACAAATCTACATCAGTTCCGTTCAAACCTCCAAATGAAACGCCACAAGCTGGACATCCGAAGAGTTGCCAGATATAACTATCACAGAAGCAAAGGCTGCATTAAACGAAATCAAAAACAAGAAAGCTTCTGGTGAAAGATGAGGAGGAAGATGTGCCAATGGTAGCTATTAAAGAAGGTGGTGAAAGTTTGTTAAATGCAATTGTTCAATTAATGTCTCGACCAATTGAAAATACCAAACGCGTGAGAAAATACAATTATCACACTGTTGCACAAAAAAAGGAGACAATACAAAGCTCGAAAATTACCGGGCTATAAGTCTGCTCTCGCAGCTATACAAACTATTCGTATTGGCACAAAATGGATCAAGTAAAGGTCATGTGGAGATGGTGATGAAGAAAGCAAAAGGAGCAATAGAGAGATGGAGGATAGTATGGGAGAGAAAGTTTTAAGGATAATGGAAGTCTGTGTGAAGAATATAATGATGTATGGTGCAGAGGCGTGGGTTGTTGAGGAGAAAGAGAGGATGGAGAGAGTTTAGATGGAATGTGTGAAAAGTTTAGATGAGTTTAGTTTAGAGACTGTTTAGAGAGTTTAGATGGGATGTTGGGACTGCAAGACGTTGGGATATATAAGTGCTGGGTTAGTGGGGTGAAGAGAATAGTGAAGTTTGAAGAAAAGGTATGGAATGATGAAAGAAGAAGGTTGGTGAAAAAGTGTATATGGAGGGAATGATGAAAGAGGGAGGGGGTAGTTTTGGAATAAATGGATAGATCGGAGAAATAATTGAATATGAGGATTGGATGGTGTACTGATAGATAGCGTGAAAAGATGAGTGAATGTAGTGGGGGAGATAATGGATAGGATGAGAGATGTAAAAAAGCAGCAGAGAGATATGGAAGAATTAAAGAAAGTAAGTATAATGGGGAATATGTGGGGATTATGGAAGAGGAGGGTTTTATAGGGTACTTGGTGTCTGGATAATGTATGGGTGAAAAGAGAATGATTGCATGGATTAGATGTGGAAGTGAAGAGAGGGGTAACAAGTACTGGTTGAAGGAAGAAGAAAGATGTGTAGAATATGTGGAATAAGTGAGGAAAAATGGAGTCATTGGATTAAGGAGTGTGAGGGGATTGAATGGAGTGATAATGATAAGGGGTTGGCTGAAAGAGTTTGGTGAGTGTGGGAAAAGAAGGGAAGGGTATAAGTATTATGAAGAGAATTGTAGTGGAATGTGAATAAAGTGAAAATAAAAAAAGTATAAAAGAGAATGGAAGAATGGAGAGAATGGAAAAATAAAGTATAAAATTTGGTAGGTAGAGATTTGAGAAGGGGGGAATAGGGAATAAGAAAGTTAATAGGGGAATAGGGAATAGGGAAGTAGGAGTTAGAGGGTGAGGATAGGAAAGAGTAATTGCCTTACCAGCTTCCTGGAATGAGAAGTTTGTTTAAGTTAGCGGATAATAAAATTATGGGATTGAAATTATGAATTGCTTTGGGTTGTTTGTATTGAAAGATATATAGATTATAAGTATGATATATATGTATTTTATGCCAAATAAAGGTTTATGTACTTATTTACTATTCATGAAGGTGATTACAAAACGAATTACGAAGAAACTAATCTTTTACTAACCCGTTGAACAAGGTGGATTTAAATCTGGATATAGTAGATATAGTACGAACGATTATTTGCAGGTGGTAAGAACTCTAAGTGGGAAGTGTAATGAATATAAGAGTAGAATCGCATTTGCCTTCAGAGACTTTGAAAAAGCATTTCAATTAGTAGAGATCTGGTCGATATTAGTTTTTCTGGATGAATGTCGTGTTGATTCTAGCTAATCAAGGTTAATCTAGCATATCTACGAAAACGCAACATTATGGGTCGAACTCCACGAAAACACGAGTTTTTGCAAAATTGGAAGAGGAGTTAGATAGGGAGACACTATTTCATCCAAATTATTCACATCAACTCTAGAAACTGTTTCAAAAAACTAGATTAGAGCGAAATAGGAATAAATATAAACAGCAGCATTCGGAAAACTCGAGACACATTTTCAAGAGTAAAATGAACAATAGCTTGAAAAGGGAAGTGTTCGATTCATAGTTCTAACTTATGGAGTCGTAACATTGACACTGACTAAAGCTTCTGTAAATAAATTGATGGTAGCCCAAAGAGGAATGGAAAGGAGTTTGCTGAGAATATCCTTAAGAGACAAAATAACCAATGAATGGATCCGACAACAAACAAATGTTGTCGATGTCATGCTGGACAGGACTGGAACTAGACTTGACACGACACATCGCCAGAATGGTCGATGATCGTTGGACCAAAACAATTCTTCAATGGCGACCATCAACAAAAAGGCCGATGGAAAGACCGCCTGAACGATTGGCAAGCAATATTAAAAGAAGAGCATGAGGAATGTAATTGGTGTATTTCTTCAATTTTTTCTAGTCTAACTTCCCATCCCGTTTCTACTGCAAAATAATAAGATGTGACTCTATTCTCAACGTTTACATAATCCTATAATGGTCTTGCTTCGTTTTTCATAATGATGTAGTCAATCAGGAACTTCCATTTTTCAGTCAATTTTTCCTCTTCGATCCGTTTGAAAAACCTCTTTCCTTCATTCTGGGTTTCGGTTTTCTTTCCTCGCATACTCTAGGTCTTTCCATTCTTTCCGATCCTTACATTTCAACCTCCCATTAGACTTAAGAATTCTGTGTAGTTTTCATCTGTTCGTACCATCCCACTCATTTATAAATCTTAAATAGTCCCTAAATACTAGTGATTTGTTAAGTAACACATTAATAAATCAACAATATCGACTTTTATTCATAAATTATACGAAATCTGAGCTTCAAATCAAACGTTTTCTAGAGTTCCGCTATTACTTATTGCACGAAGGAAAGCACTTATACGTGTACTGTAGACACGTATAATATTAACCTTCTATGGCGAAAAATAAACAGTTTCAAATATTGATGTT
>WYDF02082053.1:0-11126 GCA_009867245.2 Adranes taylori | reverse complement strand
GCAGGTTATTGATCCGCTTTCCACCAATTGATATACCGCCTTGCCACTCATCTAGAACCTCTCTCATGACGTATTCGTTATAAGCGTTATATAAGGTAGGTGAAAGAATGCAACCCTGTCTAACTCCTGCGGTCGTTCTGAAACTCCCCGAGTAATTCCCGTCGATTCTAACTTTCGAGCTGTTTTTCTGATAGAGGTTGCGCACCAGTTGAACCAGGTGTTTCGGCGTTCAACATATTTAATAATATTAATTGTATTTTATTAAATTAAAATGTTTTCTTTAATTTATCCTTGATAAGTTTTAAACAGGTTTAACTGACTCCCTTCCTTCTGAATAAAAAAAAAAACCTGTAGAAAAGAAATTGGGGCATAACATTTTGGTGGAGGCGGCTTGTATCGATCCTTGTACCTGTCGCACGCCAACAATATTCTCCATGGTCACTTGGATTAATTAAACAATTATTATGGACAAGACAGGATCAAGGATAAGGAACAGGAGTAAATGTTCATTTTAATTGCAGGATAAGATTAACCTGACTGTTAAAGGTATAGGTTTTTAATATTACTATTTCATTTAAAGCTTTATTTTAATAGTTGCTTTGAGCTTTATAGTTTTAAGCGCAATAGCGTGAGAATAATTTTTTTCCCCACACAGTATTACTTATTAAATCTTATTATCTCCTACACCATAAATATGCGTGTCTACTCTAATTAAATATTGCAGTAATCCAATTACATTTAAACGAATTCACTTTTGAGCTGATTCAATATTAAACTACTAAACTGATTATGAACTCTCGTGCAACCAATGACACAGAAATCTGCATTACCGCATTTCAAATTTCGCATTATTTTAAATACATCTGCTTAAGGCGTGATTTAGCTTCAAATTGATCAGATGACTGGTCCAGAGGGAACACGGCATACAAATTTCACCCTTCGTAAAAGTGGCTACTCTATGTAGCAAACTTATTTAAATACAAATGTGTACCCACCTTTAGTTTCATGAAATCTAGTGATATCTAGCGTTAAAAAACTTAAATTAATAATAAGAAAACCTGAAATGTTTGTTTACATTTTTATCAACACGACGATATACAAACAATGCCCGCAAATAGACCAGTAAATGTTCACCAATATTTTAATACATTCTATCAAATAAGTAATCGGAATGATGAATATTTCGGACCTTACTGAGCAAAATGTGTACGAGAATCGACCCCAGAGCATTCACCAATATTTTTATACATTCTATCAAATGAGTAATAGAAATGATGTGCCAAAGGAGTATATCTAGAATGCCCCGTTTTCGTGAAGACAATTTCAAACAAATTTCACCCAACTTTTTAAGTTATTCGTAAACAACAGCTTTTCAATTAAATCACTACGTATGACTATCTTCCAAAAATGATATCGTGCCGATAAATATAGTACTACCAGCTAAATCGTATTCATTGCACAAAAGACCAATAATATAAAAAAATTCAATTGTTAATAATTTAACCAGAACAACATTGAATAAAAAATTATGGACTATTGTGATATGAAAAGAAATGGCAACGATGTATAATTAGACACCAGATGGTAGCTATAAAAACACATGCCCGTAACCTTTTTCTCTTCACTTATTTCTCTCGTTGCTATAGAATAACACACAAAGCCGACCAAGATCTGCGTCGTCCTATTTCCATTTCATTTGGAAATCGGCTTCTATCAATGTCGCCCCACGCATCGTTTCAAGTTCGTGTATACTTCATCCCGCAACCAGTCCTGCTGTCGAGAAAAAAGAATCATCTATCAAGTTTCAGAAAATATATGGCCTCTTATATTATTCTCGTTCAGTGTGCTATTCGCCAAACGAGAGAACCTTTAACTTACAGGAGACACTCTGAATATCGTTTCAAGATACATATTCGATCGTACTGTTCTATCAACCAATTAACTATTGCTCCTTCCTTTATGTTAATATATAAAACAGAATTATTCGTTACTTATAATTACATAAACTGAATTTATCCCTAATCATCAAATAAATACAAAGAGTTAAAAACAGAATCTAAAAACATATTTACTTATTAACAAAATATATTATAATTCACATATTTATTCTGAAAATTGATGAGAAATAAAGACAGTGTGATTACTAACTGGGCTGAGAAACCTACAGTAATTATACAGGAACAGGAAAGTACCAAAAAAACATTTCATCTGCTCGCTGCATCAACCCATCCACCATGAGCGAAAGGCGCTAAAACGATTTGGCGGCCAATTCACCTGTCCCTCATCATCTTTCTCAACAACCTGCGCGACAAACGCACCGGCATCCAAGGACGAATCGGGCAAGTTTCCCACAACATACTCTGAAGAGAAACCTTCCAATGTTGCCATTGTTGTAATTCCACTATTTTAATGCAACTAGTTATTGGAACAGGAAATACCTGTGGAGTACAACACAAGATCAATCTGATCTAAATCCTACTTGGTGCAGACAAAAACTTAATACTCTTGACAACTGAAATCTAAACTCAAAACGGCATACATATTTCAAAAGTAATAACTATCCCAGCACTCTCCGAATTCTTCCCCAATTTCAATAGTTCAAGCGTGTAGCGATTAATGTTAAGCATAGTGTGATGAAGTTCGATTTGTTGTTAGCTTAAATTGAACTAATTTGATTTATTTACAAATTATTTACAAAAATTACATGAATGGTATATTGTTTCTCTTACTAGCGTCATTGCTGTAAACATCTTCAGCTATGCAAAGAGCGCACACTTTTCGTATTGTTTATAACCCATGCATCAATTATTAAACAATTTTGGAATTTAGTTTATCACCTTGATTAATGTTTTTCTATTACAACTTGTTTATGACAAATAAAGCCAGTGTGATCACTAACTGGCATGAGAAAACTACAGCAATTATGCAAATAGCCTCATAAAATGTCACAACAAAAAGGAGACAAAAAAACATTTTATCTGCTCGCTGCATCAACTCACCCACCTCGATTGAAAAGTCCAAAAACGATTTGGCGGTCAATTCATTTATCCATCATCATCTTTCTTAACGACCTGCCCCACAAACGCACCGGCATCCAAGAAGCAATCGAACAAGTTTCCCAAAAGATACTCTAAACAGAAACCTTCGTTTCCTTCATCACAACAATGTTTCCATTCTTGGTTGTAACTGCAACTAGTTATTGGAACAGAAAATATTTTACATACTACTTGGTGCCGACAAACACCTAGTACTGTCGATAACTGAAACCAAAACTCAAAACGGCATACATAATTCAGAAGTAATAACTATTCCAGCACTCCATTCCGGATCCTCTCCAATTTCAACAGCTTAAGCGTGTAGCGAGTAATGATCACCATAGTGTGATGAAGTTCGATTGTTGTTAGATTAAATTGAACTAATTTGATTTATTTACAAATTATCTACAAAAATTACATGATAATAAACATGATTTACATGAACAAGATAATGAGTAGATAATAATCAGTCATGACATGTTAATCTAATAATAATTCTTGAATAACGTTTATACACGAATTGTATATTGTTTCACTTACTAGCGTCATTGCTGTAAACATCTTCAGCTATGCAAACAGCGCACACTTTTCGTATTGTTTATAACCCATGCATCAATTATTAAACAACTTTGGAATTTAGTTTATCATCTTGATTAATGTTTTTCTATTACAACTGGTTCATAAAGTTTGTTTACACATTTAAACGATCGCATGTATATTTTTATTATAATTTAATATACAAGTATTCCTCGAATTCTACCACAACAGCAACTGAAAAACGAACTGATGGTAATTAAAAATGTAGTGTTTCTATAGTTGTGAACAGTTTTTTCAGGCCGGAAACTTTATCAATCCGGCTTTATCAACATTTCTCTGTGCTCTAGCACATATAATAAATTCTCCGGCCCTTTCGTCGGCACACTAATAATAAAATATTAAAATTAGTAGTTTGGATATAAAAACGTATAATGCGCTGTTCTTGTCAAAGTGCGAATTGCATGAGGTGGATGTTTTGCCATAAAGTATTTATTTCATCATTGGTTGTGATGCCAAAGCGGGTTGAAAGGAGTAATCAAGAATAGTTTATTATAGTAAAATATGGTGCCATGTATGAAAGCACAAAGGGGTTATCAAACACGCGAAAGATATCATTGCCAGAAATGGGTGATAAGCAGATTATCACCCATTTCTAGGAGGAATGGGTTTCACGGGAGGAATCATATAGATATAAACTATCGAGCAACTAAGCATTACCAGATAAGGTAGCTTGGCTGAAGCTTTGGCTGCAGTTGATTCACTGTACGTGTTAGGGCTCTTTTAGCATCCAGCACCCCTTATAATTTCGCTTGGCTAAAGTAGACTTTGCTACATGAAAAGTAGGCGTTAGGGTTTGGCAGCAGCCAGCGTTATATACAATTATTATATTCTAGAGATCGTAACGGATCGCTAGGACTCACTAGAGCGTCTATATAATTTTCCCTGATCGAAACTAAGTTAGGAAAAGTAATTCGAGAGTAGTATAACTAAATACTAAGTGAAAGTATGCATCATCAAACGTTTTAATTCTTAACGATATTTAGCTATTTAATAAACGGTTTGAAAAGGCTATGTAGTAGTTTATGTAAAAGAAAACATGGGCGAGTTCTATAGAAACTCGTATTCTCCCGAAAAGAACCCCAGATAGAGTGTGAGAAGCACAACAGAATTACCAGGGGGATACCTTAAACACTCATTTGCTAAACTTAAATTCAAAATTTCTAAGCGTGTTAATAGCTGATCTGAAAAGATAAGTGAAATATATTGTAAAACCCCATAACCCCAAAAATCTAGGGGAAGCGAAACAGTTAGCGGACAGAGAAGAAACAGAAGCACTTAGTGATAAATCAAATACAAGATTTTTATTTCAGGCAAATCAAATATATTACAATATTTGCAACAGAAACGATTACGTATCAAAGTATTGCGATAGAAAACCCTCAAATACAGGATCTAATTTCACCAACAATATTCCGAACAATAGTAACCCGCGCGACAACAGCCGTCCCATGGATGGGGCACATAGTTACTATCACCATCACACCGGGCCAACTGACAATAGACATATTGAGAATAACCAGTCGAAGACTAAATAACCCAATTAAAACAATTATCAGCCTCGGACGACATACCCTGATTATCGCTCATTAGAAGGTAACAACGGTGCACCTAGAGCGTATCCAGGTATAACATATCCTCCGGAAAGTGGCGGCTCATCCAGAACTTACCCACCAGGGCCCTCCTGTAGTCACAATTAACAACAAAACACCCATCAATTACATATGGATACACCAGCCAGCCATGGAACTTTTATGATGCATCAAAATAATCCCAATAATGCGAATTTGGGAAACGAAGCCAGACCATCTACCCGCACCCAGTAGAGGGCCGCATGATTTCAAAGGAGTGTAGTGAAGTCCCTAAATCCCAAAAGAATCGGTGTAAGCCCTTGATAAAGTCATATACTGTTCTTGCGCGGAGAGATATATGTAATAGTTACGTGAAATTACTTTTAGATACAGGAGCAGATATAACAGTAGTGAAGGAGGAAGACGTTCAGGATGGGACCAAAACAACAGGTATAAAGGGTATAAGAGCCGAACCTCTTAAGCTCCATCATGTGTTTCATATAATATGTAACATTCCAAATTTGAGAGTGGGCGGCATATTGGGAATGAACTTTTTAGAGTATAATGGCGCAATAGTAAATTTCAATACACGAAAACTATGTACAGGAAAAGCTACAATCGACCTAGTGCCAAGGTGGGCCAGAGGAAGAATTGATAGTACCAATAAGGGCAGGGGCAAGATCACCTACAAGTCATAGACAGAACGGAGGTAACAGGAAACGCGTAACCGAAATGGAGATATTACACTGGTGTCCGGAAATATATAAAGCACCACGAGCTCAGAACAATGTATGGCCCAGAGTAAATGAATCTCTGTTCAATAACAAAATTAAGGTCAGCAGAATGACCAACCCTACGATTAGTATGAATAATTTTACATTTCATCTTTTATATCACGATAAATAGTCACTATATAATTTGTAAATAATTTTCATTTGGTTTATTCGTTCGTTTTTAATACTTAACCATAGTAGAAAACCATACGTACTATGTATATTTAAACGTGCATACGCCTATGGACTATGTGTATAAATTCATTTGGTTTATTCCTTCGTCTTTAATGCTTGCCATAGTGAAAACCGTAGTGGCGCCTATGGGGACATGTGCATAAAACGATACACACATCTACCGCTTCAAGAGCAATAAATTGTCATGCGATGTCATGTGGTGTAGTGGTTCGTGTACAGGTCGAAAAAGAAGGACACATATGTCTTTATAAATCAGTGTTCATATAATCCGCTTCAACGTATTTAGTTTCAAACTACATGGTTTAGACTTTAGGGTGTTACGCTTTTAAGATCAATGTCATGGATTGATATTAATTTAAAGCAACTATAATAATTATTAACTCTCCAAAAATTAATATATCATATCTTTTGATTTGGAATTTATAAATTCTCACCAGTGGGCAGAGTAACCTTCCACGAAAAGGAGAGCGAGTTTCGACATAATGGAGATGCATTAATCACCATTGTATTAAAAATTTAGGCTTAAGGTAATGCCAGAGGACCCGAAAGAAATAGTATATCTGCTTCGATTTTAATCCGATTATAAGGGTCGAACAAGCGTTGAACGTGCAGTTAAGAATCAATTAAAAATCAGGTAGATAATTGAGTCCTCTGACATTAACTTAAGCCAAAATTTATAACATACGAGAATAGGATATTTCACGTATATTAATATTCAAATCCCTAGCAAATTTACAATGAATTGACATCAATTTACAAGAACAATAGAATTTCACTGGTAGTTCTTCTCAGCTGACAATCACCAATTACTATTCTAAAAACAGCTTCGAATATCTGATAATTTAAACACCCATAATGGAACAACAGTGAACCCTTCCAAGGTAAGCATTTTACTACAAAGTATTCACCATTGTACAATTTGATAGTGACATAACATTTCATTCGTCATTTACTAGGAACAGTTAATGCAAATCGGAACTCGCAACGCAAACACTCAGATTTAATTTTTGGTTGAATAGTCCGAAATTGAGCTAACAGTAATTAACCTTTAACTAATTTCACTCAAATAAATGCTACGCAAGATGAACCACTAGCATCCAACGTCAGGTAAGTTGAAAAATACAATTCGCAAATTAATTACATCAACGATAATAAACCCCTTATACCAACAGATTATTTTAACTGGTCAATAACTAAAGCAAGGTAATCTCAAAACCATATCAAGCGAATACAACAATACGCCGCCACAACAATACATTTTCTCCAATGCCGTTTGAGTCACTTATTCCCGCGTCCGCTTTGCGCAAAATTGAAATCCCTGGGTCTTATGCATGTTCCCCAAGTTTTATTTTTTAACTTTCATAGGAACTGAGATATTTAATGTAGTACAATAGCCGTATTCGAGAAAATGGATCGCAAATTTTACAAAACAAAAAACACCTGTAAATACGTTTTTCAATTTTTCAAAAAAAATTGAACGACGAGCTTTTGGTAGCCTATACAATAAAGTTTATTCAATTATTCTCTTATAGTTCCTGAGATATATCTAAAAGTTGGTATAATTTTAAATGTGGCCACTTCGCGTTCTACACAAGTTTCAGGCATGGTACTAATTTCGAAGCATAATACAAGATACTATATACGCCCAAAATTTCAATGTTCTAGTTTTAAAACTGAATTTCTGAATAAAATGTTCATTTTGAACTCCTCCCCAAATTATAATGAACCCGCCACTGATAATAACATTTATTCAATTGCAAAATCACCAAGCTATATGCCTTTTTTCCTGTATATATGTGCTACTACTTAGGCCTTACATATGTATATGACTGTTGAATGTCGGTTGTCATGACGACATGTTGCGAAATTTTAAGTTGTGAAGGGTCATATCTTTGAAACAATAAGAGTTAGACCTAACATGTGTGGTATCATTTTAAATAGAATTACAAGGGCTATCTATTAAAATGTTTAAAAATATACAGACTGTTACTAAAAAGTTTTTTGAAAACATTTAATTGCTCAAAATCGGTTCAATGTATTCCGTTGTTCATATTGGTACAATTGAGGCGTCTTGAGGAAACTCGGGGAGACATACACATGCTCCCCGAGTTTCATTTTTCCAACTTTCATAATAGCAACCGAGATATTTAGGGCAGAAAGTTTATTTCAATATCAAATTAACTGAACAACCGAGATATTTAGGGCAGAAATTAGTTTTCAATATCAAATTTACCCAAAACTAAGTCGTTTGTTTTTTTAACTCGTTTAATCCCTTAAATATTAAAATATTTGTCGATACAAGAAATTCTCACAGAATTTTCAAAAAAAAAACACCCTGTATAAATGTTAATTGTGATTAAAAAAAATTTCAAATAAAATCAAAGGGGCTTCAGGTAGACTATAAAACAAAGTTTATTCGAATATCGTAACTTTTACAGTTTTTGAAATATGTTGAAAAATATTTTCTTTGAACGTGGCAACGTCGCATTTACAAGCCAGAGACATCGGACTTCTATTGTTCGACGCATAATACGAGCCAATATATGTGTGCAAAATTTCAGCCTCCTAGTTTAAAAACTGATTTTTTGTGAAAAATTTCCGCATTTCCGCCATATTGGATTTTCAAAAATTTCAATTCGCCGTCTTATTTCTAAGTAGCAAGAGCTGGACTTATGGAGTATGGAACCGGAATACAGAAATTTTTTTAATACTTCAAAGTTCCCTATTTTTGTAAGTTGCCTTTGATTTTCGTTATGTCGGTATACTATCATGACTTTTGTCTTGTTGGCAAGTATTTTGAGCTAATAGTCTCCGCGTCGTTGAAGAAACTCTAAAAGCTCTTCGGTGCTGTTAGCTATCAAAAGAGTATTATCCGCAAATCGAAGTTTTGAAGAGCGCTTTCCACCTATCTTCACACCTCCGTTCCAGTTCTTTATAGTGCACCGAATCAATATTTCGCTATCGATGTTGTAAAGTAGAGGTGAAAGTACGCATCCTTGATGAAAACCTTTCCTAATGCAACATTTTTCGGATAATGTGTTCTGGATTTTAACGACCGCCCTCGAATTCTCATACAGGCTTTTGACGAGAGTGATAAGTTAACAAATTACTCCAAATCATGCTAAAGTCGTCCCTAGCTTGGGCCAATGAACGTTATCAAACACATTCTCGTAATCTACGAAGCACAGGTACATTGGTACCAAGTATTTTCGGACCGTGTGCTTTAAAATTTAAAATTTGTTCTCGAGTACCCCATCCTTTCAGAAATCCGATTTGTTCTGGATTTATTTTATGTAGCAGAAAGGCTTGTAGTCTCGCTTGAAGAATATACAACATAATCTTGATGGAAAGTGATATCAGGGATATCAGGCGATAGTTTGCGCAGACTCTTCTTGACCCTTTCTTATGTAGGAGAAGTAATACTGAACTTGACCAGTCCTCTGGCCATAAGCCTGTTTTACAAATCTTGTGACACAGTGTGTGCAAGATTTTCCGACTCCTTTCGTTAAGAGCTTGAAAGAGCTCTGCTAATATTCAGATTGATACTGCTTTACCTTCTCTTAATTTGTCAATTGCGACTTTCACGTCATCTAATAGTATATCTGGTTCCTCCTCATAATTCCCCAGGTCTCCACAAATAGCATTCGGGTCAGCATACAATTTGGTACAGTAATCTTTCAGCAAAATGCCATTTGGTCGAATTCTGTATTCAAACAATCCTGTTGACCTTCAATTGCCCAATATCGGGGTTTGAACTCCTGAGTGATAGAACGTATCTTCTTGAACAAGTCTTTGGATATAAGAAGAGAAACTCTAAATTTCTATATAAACATTCATCAGATATTTATTTTTGTCTCTGCACATAGCAGCTTGTATCTTCTCATTTAACGATTGGTACAGTTCCCGATCTATACTATACTGTTATCAAGGCCCCGTGATTTGATGTTCCTTTGTTCCCGTATGAGGTCTATTGTTTTCGTTGATAACCAGGGCTGTCTAACAGAATTTTGGTCTTTTTGAGGTGTTTCTTTTAAAGTTGTGACTAGAAACTTTTTCACAGCCTGCCATATTATAGCTTCAGTATTTTTTGTTTGAAGGATTTTATTTACCAATAATTGTGTCCATCCGAATCCGAAATACGGCGACAAAGGTTTATCCGGAAATATCCACTTTTGTCGACCTCTAATACATAGTATATGTTACATGAAACATAAAAAGCAATATAAACTAATTTGGCACTATTTCAGTACATTTTATGTTAGCGTGTCTCATTTGCGTTATGTTTGAAATATATAGATATATACATAGTATATAAATAGATGTACGCTCGTTCTAATGCATACTTTTCCTGTATAGTGAAATTCTTCTATACTGTATACAACATCATATTGGCGGTTGACGCATGTTCTGGATGGAATGAACGAGGTCATGTTTATTTTCTTTTTTAGCAGCCAGCGTATCTGGCATTTTTTTTGTACAAGTTTATGTGTTGCATATAATGCAATGAAAATATAAATTTTATGTGTCTCGTATATATAAAATATATTTAAGAATTGGGAGTAGAAAACATAATAACTGTTAAAATTGATGCGAAATGTTCAGGAAAACATAATTTTAATATTTAAATGTCATAATTCTCGAAGAACAAGTTCATTATTTTTAGTGATTGTCAAAGAAAATTCATGGTAGGCAATAAGTCTTAAGGCTTGAATTATTTTTTACCCAATCTTTAGATTTGGATTTAATAAAACAAACTTAATGAATCAAAATAAAGTTTATGTACACAAAATTATTAAATAAGGTGTGGTAACGCTGTAGAAGTTACCTGTAGAAGTAAGTAGGTGTGGTAACGCTTACCTTGGAAGTAATCTTGACGAAGCCTGGGACCACTCACTAGAGATAAGAACACGCATAGAAAAAGCACGTACCATATTTTGTAGAATGCAAAGAATATTATG
>WYDF02082042.1:0-11127 GCA_009867245.2 Adranes taylori | reverse complement strand
CTGTATATCTAAATTAATATAATTTGCTATAATTATATTATATTATGAGTTTTACCAGTTGGGTATTTATATAAAATAAAATAATTAAATGAGAGCTTATAACTAAATACAAGTACTATAGCTTATTCTCAAAGAACACAGTTAGTTGAAATTCAAATCACATAGAGATTAGACACGACAGTTGTGATTTGATATGCTATTAATAAATAATATTGTATTTAATAAACACAATACGAAACGCTTCGTTTCGCCATCACGGAGTGGCTCTCAGTAGTGTCTGGCACGATTTCAATTATGTCGCTGTTGACAAAAAGAGATGTTATATGATGATTGCCGAAGGCAATCAATTTGATTTTGCTATCATTACGTGTTAGCAAAAGAATAAACTTAGATGTTGTGTTTGGTAAGGTGACTAACCTTTCAAGAATAATAAACTTATTCTCAAAGTACGTAGTTAGCTGAAATTCAAATCGCATAGAGATTATACCCAGCAGTTGTGATTTGATATGCTATTACTAAATAATATTATAAGTTGAAATCGATGCTAACACTATACGAAGCGCTTCGTTTTGCCATCACTGTGTGGTCGTCAGTAGTGTCTGGCACGATATTAATTATGTCGCTATTGACAAAAAGACAAGTTATATGATGATTGTCAAAGGCAATCAATTTGACTTTGCTATCCTTTACTTATTAAACTTTGCGTTTTTTGCAATGTTCCGTTCATTACGTGTTAGCAAAAGAATAAACTTAGAAGTTGTGTTTGGTAAGGTGACTAAACTTTCAACTTGTTCATAGTTAGCTGAAATTCAAATCGCATAGAGATTAGACACGACAGTTGTGATTAGATATGCTATTAATAAATAATATTGTAAGTTGAAATCGATACTAACACTATACGAAGCGCTTCGTTTCGCCATCACGGAGTGCTCGTCAGTAGTCTCTGGCACGATTTCAATTATGTCCTGTTGACGAAAAGACATGTTACATAATGATTGCCAAAGGCTATCAATTTGACTTTGCTATCCTTTACTCATAAAGCTATGCGTTTTCTTTGCAATGTACGGTTCATAATGTGTTAGCAACAGAAGAAACGTAGCAACTGTGTTTGGTAAGGTGACTAAATTTTCAAGAATAATAAACTTATTCTCAAAGTACAGTTAGCTGAAATTCAAATTGCATAGAGATTAGACACAACAGTTGTGATTTGATATGCTATTATTAAATAATATTTTAAGTTGAAATCGATGCTAACACTATACGAAGCGCTTGTTTTGCCATCACTGTGTGCTCGTCAGTAGTGTCCGGCACGATTTCAATTATGTCGCTGTTGACAAAAAGACATGTTATATAATGATTGGCGAAGATAATCAAATTAACTTTGCTATCCTTTACTTTTAAGACTGTGTGTTTTTGCAATGTGCCGTTCATAACGTATTAGCAAAAGAATAAACATTGAAGTTGTGTTCGGTAAAAATATGTTATATAATGATCGCCCATGGCAATCATTTCTTTACGCCAACAGCGACATAAGTGAAATCGTGCCAGACAGTACTGATGATCAACGAGCACACAGTTATGGCGAAACGAAGCCCTTCGTATAGTGTTAGTATCGATTTCGACTTACAATATTGATTACTAATAGCATATCAAATCAAAACTGTTGGGTCTAATCTCTATCTGATTTGAATTGCAGCTAACTGTGTCCTTTGAGAATAAGCTGTAGTACTTGTATTTTTTAATAGAATAGCTCTTCCATGATTATCATTTTTAATTTTCGATTGAATTAATAATTAAATACCTGTGATAAGGAATACAAAGCAAATATCTTGCACTTATATATAAATTTCTCGACATAATCTTCTTTTAGCTCCATCATTGTTCCAATTCTTTAAGCTATCCAAATGTTAAGAGTTATCGAATGCAAAACAAGCCTCTGTTGATGATTCTCGGTGATGACCTCTTTATTGAATTTGAACCGCTTTCCGATAAACAATTTTTTAAAGTTTGGAAAAGAACGGAGTCACTTTAGGTCAAATCTGGCAACCATGGTGGATATGGCAACAATTCTTACCCTAAATTCACTAGTTTTACTGTCGCAATTGCTGATGAATTAGCTGGAGCAGTCTCATGATGGTAGTTCAGCATCAAATCGTTCCAATAAATCAGCATAGGACTATATCATGACTGACCTTTCTTTCCTTAACTAACAAATTAAGATTTTGTCTTACACATCTCAAAAATATTTTTGCCATAACATAACGGCTGATTAAAATCTTGTCATCTTCTCTAGTCTACGTTCTCCGGGAAAATGACATTGTTCGCCTCATCTTTAATTACTAGCTTGCAGCGATGTGTACATCTCTCATTCACAGTCACATGACAATCTCTCATTCACAGATCACAGTTGTAGAAACACACAGTATTTCTCTTAATTTTTGATCACCTTCCACGCTGATAGCTTTCTCATACTTAATTTTTCATGTTTTGCACACGTTCAATTGAGATGTTTACCATATTAGCAATATATAAACTCTTCGCCCGGTGGTCTGCGGACATGATATTATTAACTTTATTGATCATATCGTCCGACGTCATTTTAAATGGAAAACGTGGCTGCTATTCATCAGAAACAGATGTTCGGCTACGCTTAAATTCTCTAAATCAGTATCTCATGACAGCAATCGAAGCTATATGGTTTTTATAATCTGTAGCTAACTTATCTGTAATTTCTGCTCACGTCTTCCCATCCAAAGAAAGAAATCCAACATTGTTTTTTTTCATGATTCTACAAGTACATAAACTTTATCATTTTCAACAGCTGCCGAAACAACACTATTTGCTGAATCTCAATGAATTTTTGAAAGACCTCAAATAAAGAATATTGCTAACATCTTTACGTAATGCAAACACAGGTACTTCTTATATCATCTTCGTGTATATTCTGACAAGATTGTACCCGGACTGTATCAGTAAAACACAGAATATTTCAACATAATCAACATTTATTTTGTCGTTTCGGAGATATGCTACATTTGAAGGAATAGCAACGTTTAGCCCAATCATTAAAACATTTTCGTAGGCATTTTCCGGAATGGTCTTTAGCTTCTTCCGCGAGTTTTGCTTTGTTTTCTGAGTTGTGATAATTTTTCGAGAATTGGGAAACGTCGAGCGGAGTCATGTTAAGTGAATATGGAATTTGATCAAAAACGTTCATCTAATTTTTCGCTAAATATATGATATAGTTAAGGCCTATTGTGGTGCAAAATCCATAAATTGCAAAATCCATAAATTTCAAAAGTCGAATGAAAAGCAATGAAGTGGGTTTTGAGTGATTCAAGTTGTGGCTCATTTTTTCCTCTCAATTTAGCAGCTGGCTGACTTGATAGAATGTCAAACTCATAAACCCATATTTCGTTTCTGACTCGTCGTAACCCGGCATTTCATATCTATTAGCATAACTTAGAATGTCGTAACATAACTGGGGCCATGTCTATCAGTGCCACTACTGCATTAGACGCACTGACAGGATTGCTTCCGGTTCACCAACTCGTGAAAAGCGAGGCTTCAAATGAAGCAGCGGCTATCACTAGGACAACTAAATTGAAACTGGGCACTACAATTCAGGTGAGATGACATGCCACTAAAGTTCAATTTTGAACAACCATTTGTAATTGGCATACATACCACGGATTTCTAGGAAAATGGAGCTTCATATGGTTAAGGTGCATTGAAATTGTATACAGATGGTTTTAAATAGAGGCTGGCAAATGGTAGAGCAGAGGCTGGAGTGTATGTCCCTAAGTATAGAACAGTGATCCCTCTGGATGCACACACTTTCATCCAACAATATGAAGTAATAACCATTGATAATTATGCTTTAGAAAGCATGCAGTAGCATGCAGCAGCATGCAGTAGCATGCATTAAAAGGGCCAACATCAATATGCATCCTGACAGCCAAGCAGTGCTGAAGGCACTACAGACTAAAACCTGTAAGACTAAGCTACTACCTGACACACCTGATAGAAATCGCAAAACATAACCATTTATGATATGGTGTGGGTACCAGAACATTCAGCGATTGCGGGCAATGAAACAGCTGACAAGCTAGCCAGGCAAGAATATCCTAGAAGAACAGTCTAATAGGCCTTTCCTGTTGTTTAACTAAAACCACAGGAAGCAGACAATAATACAATGGGAATGTGAAGTACATATTAAATACTGAAACAAAGGCCCAGGTCAGGCAGATTCAAGCCTTTATATACTGTGAGAACCAGAATATTCAGTCTGAACAAAGAGGAACTTTCCATATATACAGGACTGATTATGAGACATAGTCGTCTAAATTACCATATGCTTAAAATTGGTAAGGTTGAGAACCTAACATGTTGACTGTAAGAAGATAAGGCAGAAATAGCGAAACATATTTTGTATGAATGTCCGGCAGCATCGAACTGCAAACTTAGATATTTTGGACAGTAAAGGACAATAAATGCCTCGAACATCGAGGAATAGGTCCAGAAACAGCCTTAAGGTTCATAAAAGAACTAAAAGATGTATTAAACGACAAGAGGGGGAATGTTACAAAAGATCTTTTAGGTCGAAGTGGCTGTGGTGATGATTCTGCCCACTGCAGTAGAGATGGAATGATAGAATATCTATTGCTTTTATCCGTTGTTTTATATGTTGCGTATATTCACGTGATCTTTGTTTAACTACGCATTAATCTCTTTATTTTCTTATTTTCTTGTGCCTTTTGAATCGAAAACGATTTATAAATATTTACATGGACATCAATGTTCAATGATTCCGCTTATATTACTTTGGCAAAGATATTTATGTCCTTAGCCTGAGTTTTGGTCTTTCGTTAAATTAATATTTAGTGTAATATTAATTTACACTTCCCGTTGTTTTACTTCCATATAATATCTTTAATTCTCGTAATTTGCGATGACATTTATCTACCTGATTGATTGATATTTCTGCGTTTATGAATTCACGCCACCATTGTTCTAAAGCTGACATAAAATTGACTTTAAGTACTGCGACGCTAGAACGCGTTTTGGCGTACACATCTATTACAGTGCTTGACTGAACGTAGATTATAGACACTTGATTTTTGAGTTATAGTATGTGAATGATACTGTGACTAAACCATGTACCGTCTTCTATATATAACATAACAATTATCTAAGATCTAACAAGATCATTAAATCATCGATCACTCATTTAACATGAGTCTAATGAACTGATTTTATGCAAAGTAACTTTGACTTTATTATAAATAAAATATTTAAAATCACATAAATTTAGTTATATTTCTAAGTTAATAAATCTGAGATAGAATTAAGCACTTAAACTATATAAAATATTTAAGCCAGATCTGTAGATCTTTCCAGTAAAAATATCATAGTGCTAAATTATTTTGTCGTGTTTTTGTGTGCTGATAGAATGATCACATCCATAGAAAACATCGTTAAAATCGCCAATGTCACCAACAGGCGGTCCAAATCTATTGGTGGGAATGCAGAAGGGGGTAAAATAAAACACTAGAACGCCATAGGCGGTTTAGATTTGATGGCTCTATTTTTTTCTTAACACGAATATTTAGGGAAGAAATAATAAAGGTTAATAACATTTTAATAGTTGCTATGAGTATACGGTGTGTATACTTTTTAATAGAGAGAAATTGCTAATTCCTAAAGAAGAAGTGATATAGAAAACGTTAAATGGACTAAATGGAAAATATTAAAAAGAAAAAACCACAAACATCAAATTTCCACAGCCGAATTTGCAATATTGACAAAAATAGATTTTGAAATTTTCTAAAATATACTCTAGCATTGTTATTTCCGATAATATTAGAAAACATTAAAGTATATTTTTGTTGAATAAGTATCATACTTAAGTTTACTGTCAACACTTATGTAAAGATATGTTTCGTAACTGCGCAGACACCATCAACATTATTTTTTTCTTGAATACGAAACTGGATTTTCTTGCGGCAAATCGTACCATCATGTATTATTAAAATCATTTGTAACGGTTTTTGTTGATTGCAGCATGATGTCAGAGGCGGTGCTTCGATTAGTTCCAGTAGCGATATATTTAATTTAGCATGATAAAAAAAATGTTTAATCAAAGTCAAAATTTTTAAAAAGTTTTTCAATAAATTTAAAGTTAACATTATTTTAGCTGTACTAAGTTTCATACAGTACACATTATAATAATAAATAAATTAACCTTTATTAGCAATCTCTGCATAACAAATCCCTTATATCTATCTACAAATAATAATACACATATTAATAACTACAAAACAAACTCCTTTGAAATACAAAAAATAAAATTAATCGTCCTAAATTAATCGAAACTAGATACTTAGCCATCCCCTACTCATCCATAATCCCCCATCTCATCCATTCCCCCATCTCACCTACTCATCCATTGTATTCTATGTAATCCCCATTCATCATTCCCTCCCTCATTCCTCGAATTCCTATTAAATCATGACATGCTTTTCGCACTCTGATCTGAACTCTCTCCATCGTCTCTATTTCTTCTACCGCCCATACTTCAGCTCCATACATCATTATACTATTCACACATACATCCATAATCTTCAACCTCATTCGCTCTGACTCACCAAACTTTCTCTTCCATACATTCCTCATAATTTCTATTACTCCACTCGTCTTATTCGTAACCATTTCCATGACCCACTATGAGCCAATAAGAAACCTAAATATTTATATTTCTTTACTGTCTCAATTCTTTGTCCCCTTATCTCGAATATATCCATTCTACATTCTCTCCCTCCCTACTCACACACAATTATTTTTGTCTTTTCAACATTCACTTCTAATCCCCTTCAATCCATATATCTCTTCACTCACCAAATCATTTCTTTCATCTCTTCTCTATCACTCTCCAAGCATACTATATCGTCCACATAGGTAAGAGACAACACCTTCACACTTCGAATTTTCAGCCCACCCGCCTGCCCCTTTTACAACACCTCCTCCAAATCTGATAAATATATATTAAATAGAAAGCACTTAATGGGCATTCCTGACTTAGTCCCCTTTTGGTTTCAAACAATTCAGGCACTTGCCTTTACTTTCGTACCTTCATACAATCTCTTTATCCTACCTATCATAGCACTAGGTATTCCTACATACTCCATTCTCTCCCACCATTTCTCCCTCACAATCCTGTCGAATGCCGCTTTCAGGTTCATAAATAGGAGTTATAACTTCCTTCTTTTTGATACCTCCTTATTCATCACATAGTTGATCGTAACAATACTGTCAGCCGTCCTCCTAACTCCTATAAATCTATTCTGCGTATGTAATAGAATTTCCTTCCCACAGATCTCTTTTTCTAACATCCTATTTATGTCCCGGACAAACAATCAATAAAGGTCATCCATAGTCGTCACCCCTCCCCCTAGAGCTCCCAACATCCATTCTGTTTCCTCTCCTATACACTGGCAATATCTCTCTTTTATTCAATTCATCCGGCACACTCACCTCTCCTTTCGACTTTCAATTAATTCCTCTTACTAACCCGCATAACCCATTCTCATTCAGACAGTCCCATACATCCACTGGTACCCTATTCCAACCTGCTGGTCCACCCTTACTCATTTTTCTCATTTCCTTTCTTACCTCTTCTCTACATATCTCAACCACTTCTCTCCTCATCCTTTTTTGATTCCCGTCGCCCTCCCCTATATACTCTCCCCTTGCTTCTCCATAATTATCTTCTTTCCTACACTTGACCTCCAACTACACTTGACATCCTACACTTGAACACAAATAAATTACACCTAGGTATTTTACCCCCTATCACCCCCCTTCTTCCCATATATGTACATACCTCCATCTGACTCCTCAGTCTACAAACTTCCTCCTACCCCTTTTTCCTCGTCCTTTCTTTCATCTTGTACTCCTTCCTTATCGATTCTTCTTTAACACTTCTATATTCCTTCTATTCCACTTCTCCTATCCTCGTCTTCCACAATACCTCCCTAACTTTCCATTTCTTTTTTATCCATTCCTCATCAACCTTATTATATGTACTTTTAATTCTCTTGTCAACCTTCGTCTGTATTATATTATATTATATTACATCGTCGTGGTACATCGCGTTCCAAACATGCATCACGTGTGACGGACGTGTGGCGTTTTTGTGACAGACGTGTGGCGTGGGTGCCAGCTCAAATTTAACGTGAGACCGCACTTTGGACTTGTTCATCGAGCCACGGTCCTCAGTGGACTTGCTAATTGCTGAGCGTACGGGCATCTATGTATGTAAGTTGTCCAGAAGTTAGTTTCCTTGTGGGCAGTTGCAATATCTCTAAAACTTTATTAAATGACACAGCATTAACAATTTACAATACAAGTCTGTTAATGATCATACATAACACAAATAAATACAAGAAGAAATCTATTGAAGAAATATTAATCATAAAATCGCATTAATGGCGGTTAAACAATAGCAATTATATAATATACGAAGCGTAAACCATATGATGCGTATAGCAGTGCAACGGTGCCCTGATAATAGTAAAAATATTGTCAATACGGGAAAAATGAACATGCGGTCATGCGGTATTATAGCGGAGGTTTACCTGAGAAAGCGGATGTTAACCTGAGAAAATGGTACCGACAACGGATATAGGAAGAATACTTGTGACAAGAACGACTATAACCCGCACAACACCCCGGCGGTTGTAGGTGTTAATGTTGTCGAGTGATTAAAACTAATTGCGGTGGTCATAGGTTAGAATTATACACTTTAGTGGATGATGATGAAAGCAACTACTATATGGCGGGTGGGTCGCACGTGTTACTGTTATGGAGCGACGAAAACTAACTCCGGCGAACGTAAGTAAGAATTACATGCTCTAGTGGAATAGGAAATACCTTACAAGAAAGTTAGAAGGAGAAACAAAGCTATTATATATACATGGAATCACTAAAGCATTAATTGCTATATATTTAATGCTTACCAAACGCTTACCATTAATTCATCTGCAAAGATTACTTGTCCAGCAAATGTTCCAAAGACGCACTTCTTCAGAACGGCTATACTACTACCCACATAAACAAGAATCTACTCCCTAAAGCAAAAATACAACGTCCGGAACCAGCGCCACCTGAACCAATTGCCAATGCAACTCTTCCATATATAAAAGTAAGTACTTATAGAATATCAGAATATCTACCTACAGAAAGCGGCATCAACATAGTATTTAACACAATTAACAAATGAGCAGCATATTATCCAAACCATAAGACAAAATTCCACTAGAAAACCAAGGAGTGTACGAAGTATACTGCAATTAATGCGATTTAGTTTATGCCGATCAAACAAACAGAAACATATCAGCCAGAATAGCTGAACCCACAAACAACGTCAATAAGAATCTGAGCACCGCCGGCTCTTGTCAAACATAACTCCGCAACCGGTCATAGAATAGCTTTTGAAAACTGTAGAACAATAGCCACTGAAACCCACTATAGCAACAGAATTACTCGAGAAGCCATAGAAATCGAAAATCGACTGAATGCGATGAATAAACGAAACGACAATAAAAAGCATTTCTAGCACTTGTATTAGATCTATACCGTGAAAATAAATGACAACTAATTCACTTCAACAACATACTAGACAAAAATGCATCTACGGTACGATCTCCATCAGCATTCACTCAACCACCCAGTGTACGACCACCACCAACATGTGTAGGCACAACAACATGCGTCAACGTAGCAGGTGTGGTAAGCTGTGACGTAGAAAGGAGAATAACAAGGTCGTATGCGAAACGCATTACAAAATATGTCTTCAGACTTCCTCTAAGCCTCGACAATGCCAGATGTGACTTTGGCGAAACTTTGGCACACTGAAATGTGAAATGCCTACCTGAAGACAAACAACTACTCATATGTATATGTATAATATTTAATTACAACTAGTATCTTCAAGTACGAATATAATCCCAAAAAAAGTCTATTTGTACAGAGATTAGAACAATGATGAATATACACTAAAAGTTTTGAAAAAGTTGCTAAATTATTTTTTTAGTTATAAAATACAAAATACTTTTTGAATTGTTCTGCCGTAACTACATTTAACCGTAGGTTCTTTTAACAAAATCTTTGCATTTATATGTCGAATACAAAATATCACTCACATTAATGGAAGCAGCAGTTTCCACGTTATTATTATTATTTTTATTCTTGCTAAACCGTATCCACTTCTCTTGAGTGTTTTGTTGCATGCAACAATCGAATAGAGGAAATTGTGCGAACAATGCAGTTGTTGTTGTCGTGTTATAGCGCCGCGTTATTCCGAATTTTCCGCTTTTTATTCATCTTTTCTTTCACTTTTCTCTATTCTCTTTTATTTAGAACTTACCTGATGTTCATGAGACCATTTTTTTTAATTCTTAAAAAAGAAATTAGGGCTACCGTCTTGAACCTAGGAGAGTTTTCGGTCACAGAACAAAGACTAATTGGTTAATTTTAATTGACTCAGGTAAACATTTTTATTATTTATAACTTATAAAAATTAGAAAATTGGCCAATAAGAAAATTTTATACTACAGATATTGTTACGTATATTTTTGTACGTAACTAGTAGCTGGGAGAGTTTCCTCTGAGACGTTCTATCAACAGGATCAACCCTCTCTGCTAATTTGAAAAATCGGGATCGGAATGCTTTCAAGAATTATGTTACTCGCTTAGTAATATCAATGCATATTTAATTTGGATAATTTATAAGAGGCATTTACAACAACCTAGTAAAACACAAATCTATTTCAAATTACTAATTTCGTCGCCACGCTCTGTTTGGGTGCGGGAAGTTTAGTCGCGATTCATTTTGTCTAACCCAACCATTTTCTGTTCAAACTCTTACAATGTTATTTTGGTTTGTTTGCTTCTTGGTTGGCCTTGGATGGACTGCAGGTAGGGTTGCCATTTCTACCCCTTTCGGCGGTAGACTACCTCTTTTTATCATGGTTATCATGGTTTATGTAGATATACCCTTTTACGGAAATATCTTAAGGGGTAGACAAAAATACCCCTTTTCTTACAATACGGCAATATAAATAAAAA
>WYDF02082031.1:0-11127 GCA_009867245.2 Adranes taylori | reverse complement strand
CATCACTCGAGCAGGCGAGGTTGACGTTTGGGTTGGCTATATTGACCATGTCGTGCCATCACCCCTTACACACCCATTCGAGTTATTTAAGGGAAAATTATTTCGAACTTATAAGTGCCTCTTCTTTTTAATTTCGTTCAATCGCGTAAGCATTGAGTGATCTTTTGAAACAGAAAATTTGAAAAGAATTATGTAAAAAAGTTGGAACATCCATGGAAGAAATTATTTTCGCAACTTTCAAAATCCAGGGACCACAGGGACTTGAAATTCCTTTAATCTATATCTATCTGTCCATCTTAGCTGGATTCCAGCTTTAAGCAAATGTAGCAACTAAAACAGTATTCGAACTTTTATTAGGCAGTGATAATACACTTAACCAGAGTTTCCTAATCTTTTTTTGCGTCCAGTCGCCCCACGCCTAGGACGACTTATGTATGTTTTCCCCAAACATAACCTTTTTTTAAAGGACGTTTAGGAAACGCACTGGCCTCATACTGGCTTATCATTCTGCCCTTCTATTTCATGGAGGGAGGGGGGTCTTGGACTCGGCAGTATCAACTAAACCCTTTCCTGCTCAGCTCTACTACACGTTCATCCTCCACCCATTCCTTTACTTTGGGTATCATGTCCATGTTCTTTTTATACTTATGTCTCATTCTTTTTGCCACAGCTCAATTGTGGCATACCTCTCTAGCTTAGGCTCAGTGCCTTCAGCATACGCTCTAGCTCTCTCAGCCGCCAAAAGCCGCAAGGGTACAACGCCCGCTATCACATTCAATGCACTAGCGACACAGTTCTATAGGTAGAACTGTGTTCCTATATGCCTCTCAATTCTACATGCAAAGCTTTACGCAGCAGGCCGGCTCTTTTTGCTGCATTCATTGCCTCCACCCAAAGTGGTGCCGCATATAGGACTACCGATTCTATAACACTGTATAGTACTCACAATCTTCCCGATGTGTGGCATGGGCTTCGCTATTTGTGTGTTAACGCAGTTAGCTTTTTCAGCTGCGTGCTTGACGTATGCATCCAGTCGCAATCAGGCACAACTATACCAAGCACAACTCCTAGGTATTTGGCATCCTTGCTGAATTATACCTGGTGTCCGACTACTCTAATTGTTGGAAAAGTATCTTTTCTCCTACCAGTAAGCATAATGTCATCGATTTTCAGTGGCGCTTGACTAAGGTGATTTTCCTCCATCCATTTCTCAATTCAGGCTATTGTACGGTTTATGATTTCCTCTAGCACTTGCTTATGTGTTACGATAACGGCCACATGGTCCGTTACGTGTTACGATAACGGCCACATGAGGTGTCTTATCGTTGGCGCTACGCCCCTGTGGAAACATTTTCCACAACTATTCCTTCTGCGGAGTCGTTTATTAATCACTTTATATGGTAAATCCCATCCATCGTTTTCAACTGCCTGTTGGAGTTCCCACCAGCAGCGTTCCTGACTCCTCTTGATTTATAGATATAGTATCTTCCTTGCTTGTTTGGCCGCATCCCATTCCGGCGTGGAGTTACTCAGACCTCGCTTTTTACATGCTCGCTGGGCTTTCCTCGTAGCTGCATTGACATTTCTTCTCAAGTTTGCAACGTGCGAGGTCCACCAATACACCTGTTTCATTTTCCCGTTATGTCACACAGGTATATGTGCATCACATACCCGCAAAGTTCTGGAGACCAATGTCTCCGACATCATATCTGTATCAGTCCTGTAAGATCTGCTTTGTTCACTGCGTACCTCCTGTATCTCTTAGTATCGCTGTCACCTGCTGAGCAGATTCAACGTTGAATTGTATATAACAATGATGACTGCTCGATTCTTGGTCATCTGCCCTTCAGTCTGTAAGCTTAGCTTGTGTAGCTGGCTTGTTCTCGATAATTGAGGCTTGCTCTCGTCTAGCAAACGTCACTTCCCTACATTCATTGGAGACATGTAGCCCCAGTAAAGAGATGAGGTCCACTACCAGTTCTCTCCTCCGGTCCGTTATCTTTAATCCCCTTGGCTTTAATAAACTTCGCAATAATAAGCTCCTCCTTTATCTTCCGAGCAGTGTTTCCTAAGTTGCGTACGTCTTCTGCGAACGTCTCTTTCTCATTTGGAGACTAATTACAACTCTGCCACCTTCACCACAGCAAATCTTTCTCTCCTGTTGGTCACCCGGTGAATAGCTAGACAACCAGGACACCGTAACCTAACCTATGATTATAGGTATGTCGTGGGCGAAGGCGAACCGCGGTACAAGCTGAGTTTTGTCCCATTGGTTGGGAAGTCCTGCACTTAACTATATTATTTAACTATATATTGTAATAACTAACTATATGTTGTAATAAACGGCCATACATAACAGATGTGATGACGTACATGCATATGTTTTTCATTTGATGTTAAATATACATCTTTATTTTTGTACCATTAGCAATAATGGAGTAAATTTATAAAATATGTTTTGAGAAACTCGATTTTACGTAAATACTTTTTCTTTACGCTATTCAGCTTTCATCTTTGCGTTTAAAAACAACGTCTTTGAACCTTTCTAAGAATATACATATCTGCAAATTTCCATATTCCGATAAAACAAAATTTTCCGTCACAAGAGAATTTGATATGTTTTATATTATCGATTTTTCGTCTCACGCGTACTATATATGTGCCTTATGCTGACGATTCCACTGCTATAATCACCGGCGAAAATGAAAACATTTTCAAGGAAAACGGCAACAAAGTTATAAACACTATGAAGGACTGGTGTACCAAAAATGGTATACATTTGTGTGAAGAAAAAACCCACCTTATCAGGTTTTACCCAAAAAACAAGTCTGTAGATTCAATCCTGTGTACATGTTTTCAAGGTAGAACCATTCCGCAGCTCGCTTCAATAAAATTATTGGAATTACATCTGGACCAAAAGATCATCTGGTCAACACAGTTGCGAGATCTAAATTATCCTCTAATATTTCTACTAAAAACTATGTGAGGTACTGTATCCTTACACGTACTGCGAAGCATGTATTTCGGGATGGTTCACCGCTTCTAGTCTATGGCATCATTTTTTGGGGATGTGCTGCTTAGTTCAAGAGTAAAAATCATAAAAACAATGCTAGGATTGCAGTACAGAACACATTGCGCAAATTACTTCAATGAACTGAGTATCATGACACTCCTTTACACTAAATCCAGAAACCATCTTGACTTCCCACAGTACCCACGAACATAGCACCCGGCATGGATCGAAACTCAAAATACCTCTTGAAGGATTTGCCATCACACAATGTGGACCCGATTATATGGGTGTCGAGTGCTTTAACAATCTTCCTGAATCTATCAGGCTGTTCAAAGAATTCCAGAGACGTGTCAAAATTCTTTTTCGGAGAAATGCATTTTATAGTGAAATTAAACGTAATAGACATTTAAGAGGTAGTTGTGTAATGTAACTTCAAAAGTGAACATTTATATAGTTTTCATATTATATTTCTCATATTTCGGTCGTAAACAGGTACAAATATATATCTAATTAGTATGCTCTCTTAATTATATAAAAACAAAAGTATCACTGAAAATGCTCATTGTAACAGAATCAGCACTAGTGGTGTAAATTAATTGTTTTTTTTTATTTCTTGTTGTAAGAAGTATAACTGAGTAACCCGCAAACTTGATGCAAGCCTTCTGCAAAGAAAATTCGATTTTAGTTTTCCTTCTGTTATTTCCTCTCACAGAGTTTGAAATATTTTTCTGAAACTTCCGAAACTTTTCCAACTATATTTCATGATATTTACTTATTTGTTGCTTTAGAAATCAGCGTTTACATGTGCTATTGAATTTTATATTTTTTTCTTTAGTATCGCAATATTAGTATTGCTTATAGGTATACTTATTAACAATCCTTAATTTTAGGTTCGAATTTCTTGCTGCTTAGTACTAGGTTAATTATCACTAATGTCATGTACAAGCTACATTTTTTAATAGTATAGGTTGAGCAAGCTCATCACTGGTGACCCTATTGACACCGAAGACTACCACGGACTCATTTTTACATTTCACGTGGTACATGCATTCAGGCCATACGTTCTAACCCTTCTTCTCGCCTAGCTAGGTCTTGTCGGGTTAGAGGTTCGGGCGGTTCGGATTAGAGGTTCGGTTAATGGTTCGGATTAGAGGTTCGGTTCGTTTAAACTTGTTAGAACTTTCTTCCGCACTACACTTCCACTTCTGTTAGAATTAGCACTTTCAAAACTGTTTAATTATTGTCTAGTTGGTTCTCGGACTTCTTTCTAGTTCTAAGACATACTTTTTTTCATCACCAAGGCTATATAGCTTACCACTAGCTGCCACTTTATTGGTGATTCCATTATGGGTATTATATTTTCTGGTATTGTAGCACTTGCTTCTCTCCTCCCTTTCTTGCTTTCACGCTTTACATATAAAGTGGACTCTGCGTCCTCTATCGCGCTCGTAACTCACGTTGTCTTTTTGTCCGTTTTTGATAGGAAGGATGCCTGGCCAGACGGATAGGAAATTTACGTGATCTGTGAGACACTGTATGGCCAAAAACTTTACCTCACCGAGGTAAAGTTTCCATCCGATATCTTATTTGGGGTATTAAAGTCGATGTGCATCTGCCTCGATCGGAATTTGCCCATAAGGTCTAGCAATCTGAAAGTACTTAGATGAATAGGTATTGTAATAAAACATTTATTTTGCGGTGACAAGCATTATTTGTTTATGCTTGCCTCAAATATTACGTGGTTTATTTTCTATCGTATTTATAATAAATTAGATGAATCTGCGATGGATGGTTAATATGACTAACATATTGCTTGAAGTTAATTATAATGCAAGAAGGTCTTTCGACGACTCATTCTGTTAGAAAAAGCAAAGATAAAATAATATCGAATTAGATATGAAATGATAATTGTTCTTCTGAAAGTTCGAATGCATTAATGATGGCGCTGATCGTGGCGCGGGTTCGATGCTGATGATGGTGAAGTAATCGTCTGGCCAGTGCGTGGAATCGGAGATGGATGTGGAATGCATCGTCGAGTGATGCGAGTGAATGGAGACGATTTGGTTGCTTGGCTGGGCGACGTTGGTGATGTTAACATCATTGATGATGTCGAATCGGGTTACTTGATGCTTAACATAATGCTTAGATACGTCCGAGATACGTTGATTTGATTTGATAATTGATTAATTCGATTTTAGATGTATTTTGAAAGTTGATCTTAAAAGTGATAAAAATAATATCGACTTAACGCTACGACGTTGAACGCACCAAACTTAGGGCCGAGATAAACGCTCGCTGACCAAAGGATAGGTCTGGACATTTTAATTCTAAGTCATGTTTTCGTAAAACTTGTATTGTCCGAAGAAGAGTCTAAAGACACAATGCAAAATAGCGTACTTTCATATCAGGCTGTGGGAGCCTTTTGTATCGAATTCTTGGCGTACATAAATTCCTTATCTATTGAAAGGGTGGTGATAACTTTACATGGACAAGAGTTTGATAGTAACGATTTTGCAAATTATATAAGAAAGTTCGTTAGGCTATTAAAATTGTTGGTTAGTTATTTTGCAACGAAAGGATCTATGGAACTCTATGTCAACAAACATCTGGCTCAAAAACGGTTATGAGAAAATTCCATATATAACATTATTTAGGTCGGCGTATATGTGTGTATCATTGTTTAAAAACTTGCAAAGAATTAGACGCACGTGTAGGGAAGTCCATAAATCATTTTGATTAATTGGGCATTAATGGCTTTTTTGCTTTAATTTAGACAGGTGCTTATATATTTCTAACATCCCGTATCTAAGTGCGAAATCGCAAAGGAAAGGCAGTCGATATAGACTTCATCCGTATTAATTTAACATAATGTCTTGAGCTAATAGATTTCGTAAAATTAATTATCGTTTAATTATTTTGTTTTATTCATTTGTCTGTTTACCATTTGACTTGGAGTTGGATTCGGAGAGTTTCAGGCAAGACATATGTAGCGTTTTTGGATGTTGAGCATATCAGTTGCCTCTTGAAAGTACTCGGTCCTCACACTTTAGGCATATAGATGAATCTCGTGCGGCTGCTATTTCCGCCACTTCCTGTACATGTTTATTAAATCGCAATTCACGACCAAGGTTTACGCCTAAATATTTTAGTGTTTCTTTAAACTCTATTTTGTGATCTTAGTTTGAGAGCACTGACAGGCTCGCCGTTCTACGACCAACCAACGTATGGCTTCCGTTTTCTCCGGAGCTAAACTAAAAGAATTTGCTCTCATCCACTCACTGACAATTTTTAGGCTTTTATTAGCTATATTTTCTAGCTGTCTTAATTCTCTCGCTGTGATTAGTATGGCTACGTAGTTGGCAAATCTGATAAGTGTCATAAATCCATGTGGCATTCTTTAACTAGGGCTGACCATAACTTGTGTTCCATTTGCTATCATATAGCAGATATTGATCTTTAAAATAGTCTTGGATTATTGCCTGTAGATAAATAGGAATCTGCCTTGTCTCTAGTGCACTTAGTATTTTCTTCCAAGATGCGGAATTGAACGCGTTCCGGACATCTACCATTATAGCAGCGCAGAGGTGACGCGTCCTGCGGGTGCCTTCATTTGCGCGCTCACCAATTTTATAATGCACCGATTATTGACTTTTTGCAATGCACTGATTGTTGACTTTCCTTTGCAGGATCCATACTGTCTGTCGACTAGCCCAACAGACTCTTTCAACTAGCCCAACACACTCTTTCGTTGTTTATATAACAATTTTGGTTATTTCATTCGCAATGTCGCAAAACTCACTCCTATTATCAAAACTCAACCCTACTTATTTCCTTACTCTACTTTCCTCCCCACCTTACCCTTACCTACCTTCCCCTTAATTTCCTCTCCTCCTCTCACGCTATCCTCGGCCCAGGTGACGCTATTACTATGCGTACGTTCGATCGCGTGTTTTGAGCCACGTATGCGCTGATAAAAATTGCTAATCGGACAGTGCGTAGAACTGTCTGTGAGTGGGTGTTACAGCCGGCGCCTTCCCTACTGACGATGTCTGATCTGATCGGATTAGATTGGCATGGCGTGAGTTTGCTGTGGATGAGGATAGAGGAATCGTCCAATCATTACGTGAATCGGAGATGTTGAAATTGCGCCGTCTAGTGAAATGAACGTGGTTGCGTGGTGAGAGCAAATGGAGACTGTATGGCTGTTGGAGACGAATTGGCTGGCGATGTTGGCTTATTGGTGACATCGACGTGGGTGGTGTTGATTCGTTAGTCCTGGCTTCTCTATTGGCCACTTTGATACTAGCCTTCTTTTGTTGGTATTGAAGACACGGTTAGTGGGTGAGGAGCAGAGTTGTAAAATCTAAATGTGAAAAAAGGAAAAATGAAAATGACTAAAGATTCTGCGTTGTGTAGTGTTCTGAAGCGATGCGTTTGTTTCGCTTTTTATTATAGATTTGATTTGATAATTAATTTGAAAGTATATTTAAATTTAAAATACGTGCGACTTTGCTCACTCGAAAACGATTAGTACAAAGCTTAAAATGCGTCTAGCCCGTGTTGAGCCATGGGAGCCTTTTATATCAATGGCTTGGTGTACATGTACGGTATTGGCGGAGATAATATACATATACTGAAAGGAGGTGGTAACGTTACATGAACATAGGTAAATTTGTTACGCCATTAAAATTTTCGTTTGGAAGCCATAAAAAGCAATTGTCCGTTGGAACTAGGAAGTCATAAAGAACGGCAGTTACGAGATACAAATAAAACTTTAACATTTGCATAGAATTTTTAAAAGAGATGTTTCAAATGAACGCACGTATACGGAAGAATCATAACTTAATGTCTTTTTGTGCAAAAATCGAATCATCTGAATATAAAACTTTATATAATACACACTGTGAGGACGACCATCGCTTCTTCTATATAACTATATACACTTCTGCATCTCGCGCAAATTTTTTGGTTATACACCGCATAAATTTATTCGTTTTATTATATTATAGCATTTATTAGTTATTGATTTATGTATCTAGCTAAGTTCTATTGAATTAAATAATCTCTCTTACTTCTTGGAATTAATTAGTTTATGATTATTTATATATTTAATTGTTTTATTCATTTGCCCACTCTGTTGGACAAGTCTGATGTGAGGGGGACTTGAATTTGTCTTGTTATGTGCGCCAAATTTTGCCTGGCATCCCAGTGTCAATAGACCGCGGCTCTGGAATATAGTGTTCTAAAAAAAGTTTTTCCCAGCTTTTCATGAGCATGGAAAACTTTTGTAGTACAATATGATTCGGATCTTATTTAGGTATGTGCTTTCCATATTGTTTTTTATATTGCAGCAGCGATTTAAAAATGTTTATTGTTGTATCATGTAATGAATGGAATAATAAATTTTCTACGAACATATAAAATTCTGCAAGTCAAATAATTTATATGTAGCTACCTTTTATTTATTAACTTCTGAAATAGATTGACGAGATTATGAGTAATAAACTGTATTTAAAAATATGACATCATATTTTAAGCTTATTCAAATTCATATGTAATTGTAATGAAACAACTAACTAATTTTACATAAACGGCACACTCCGTTGGCTTCGGTTACATTTTTGTTCATATATAGTTTATGACTTTATATGTGCACACATCATGGTCTTTACCTTCTGTGTATAATATTGACACTAAAACATGACCTACATTGTGTTGTTTACGTTCGTGTTTATGCTACGCATCTAAGGTGAATTTAGATGCAGGAGAGCTCAATACCTGACAATTTGGTGTTAAACCATCGGGTAGCTTCGCATTGTTCTGACTTCTACAAGTTATTTACGCGTAATTCGCTAACGATCGTCGCAGTTTATGTAAACTTTGTAGGCTTAAAAAAAAAGTAGTGTTTTGTTTTTGTGATTTGTTTTTAAAGATTTTGGAAATTTATTTACGCAATTCTTCTTGTTGGCTTATCATCAGGTGCTTCTGTCGCATGGGAGGATTGTTGAGCTGTCATAACAACTAAACCCTCCGTCACCGTAGCACCAGACGCTTCGTGCACCAGAATACTTCAAGGAATCTGGAGAAACAATTTTTTACTTTTACTGAATTGTCTTGCTTCCTTTATTTATCCAACCTCATTTGTTGCATGGTTTTGTATGTCCTCACTTACTAGGTAGATCTATTTTGTTCTATTTAGCTTTCTTCAAGATTACTTGTGGTACAAATCTTGTCAGATCTTTTGCCAAATTATAAGATATGTTGCGCATTTTATTCGGTCACTTTGCTGTGCTCACATGTAGCTGACGTTCTGACGTTTTTGATTCACTGTAGATATGTGATGAAGGTAGTCTACATGATGATTATGCTAGGGTTTTCTGACTACTGTCGAAATGGTCTTTTATTTTATCACCCGATTTAAAACACGGACCCCCCTGCTTAACGTGTAAATGAAGAGGTGCCACTGCATCATCACTTCAATCGATAGCTGTTGGTGACCGATTGTAGTCTACTTCTATGTGCCTTTAGTAACAAATGTGTAACTATTTTTAGACTTACGACATTTGACCAGCCCGGTTGCGCTAAGAGGATGCTAGAGTTGACCACAGAACAAATCAGTGTTCTTCTGTTAGCCTTCCGATGCTTTGCATTAATCAGGATAGTATTGACGATCCCTTAGTTGCTTTTTCAGTCGTAGCTGTTACGTGTTGACTAAAATTAAGTTCATGTCTGGTACTACTCCCAAGATATTTGATCTTTCTTTTGAATTCAATACTTTCGGTTTGAATTCAATATCTTTGGGCTTTATGTTCTGCGTAAAACCCCAGGTCTTTTCCTCAAGCTTTCTTCTACCCCTCATTTGAACCTTTATGTAGATCTATTGGATCACAAAATTATCTATGTTTTCTTTTCTATTAGAAAAGTATCCATGTAGAAACTATATTGTTGTAGAGAAGAGTTCTTTTAAAAGTCACATATTATGTTCTTCACCTCCATTTGTAATCATCTCCGTCATAACGGTTCAGATTTGTCTTTCTGATTCAGTAGCTTTTGTTGGCGATTGACTAACTCTCTATTTTTCTATACAAAGGTTTTTACGCATAACAAAAAGCACAATATTTTTTTTCTACGTAGTGAATTAGACCTTTTATAAATCGCCGAAATTTTCTTCGCCTTGGCCTAAAGTGATGATTCCATATGCTTTGAATGTTCGCGTTTTCATATACCCGTAGTTTTCATAAAGTATTACGTGCCATCATTTCTTAAGAATTTGAAGGAAGTTGTAAATAGGAGTATATCTTTTATTGGGTATAGTTTTTAGTTTTCAGAACACAAAATGCCTTTTATACATTTTGGCGTTTCTGATTGCGTTCTCAGCAGAATTTCAACTTTTGTTTCTGTTTTGTGGTCCCGTATTGTGTTTTGTGAAGTTTCATGCGCTGTTTTATGAAACCTTTCAGTTTTAAGTTGCATGACGCAACATGTAATAATGAACAAGAATAACTACGGGGGATTGGGGTTACGGGGGATTGGGCTTGGTGGTGTAAACGGTTAAGCGGGAGAGAGTTAATAACGAGATAGATGGGACCAATAACACGACAACAACGAGACAACGATTGCGAGAGAATGGGGCTACTAGGGATTGGACTTATTGATGTCAACTACTAAATGGGAGAGAGTCAACGACTAGTTAGACGGGAGCAACAACACGACAACGATGATGACGACGCAGCGGCAACTATAATTACAACTATAACGACAATTGTAACGACGATAATAACAACAACAAAGATTATCAGATAATGATAACCAGATTACGATAACCAAGATAACAATAACTAAACAGTGACGGATTAAGCTGTAGTCGGGCTTAAGGCAAAAGTATAATCGGGGAAAAAATCGTCCATTCTCATATTTTTAAAAAGCACCTACCTAATAAATAATAGTAGTATATGGGTCATTCCATGCCAAATCAACCAGTCACTCAATCTGACCATCTTCAATTTTTATTAAAATTTCAGGGATTATTCTCTCCAATGATATAAATGAGAATATATTTTTATTGGGTCATCATCATCAATCAGCCCTTTGCATCCACTGCTGGATATAGCCCC
>WYDF02082020.1:0-11127 GCA_009867245.2 Adranes taylori | reverse complement strand
ATTCTTTGACAAGAGTCTTTCACTTGAGGTTGATTTTAAAGTTTACAATATCAGAAATTGATAAAATAATATGAAAAGTTGTTAGAAAATTATTTAATAACTACAAGAGATTATATATTAACTAAAAAAATTAAAATGAGTTTCAACTTTACATTAAAATTTTAAACAATTTCGAAATTTAGCAGAGAATGATAAAATAAATTTAGCAAAGAATGATCAATATGTATTTTACTACAAAAAAGTTTTTGATTTTTATGTTATCTTTTTTTTAATAAAACAACTAATATAAATATTTTGTACAATATTTGCTCTATTCTTATACAGGAAAACTAAATACTTAATGAAAAACTATGTGTTTTTACTATGTGGAAGACTATGTGTTAATTGGAAAATAGTTTTCCAAAATTTATAAATTCATTAAAATTATTACTTTCCGGTTTTTTGGTTTGGAGTGCTTGTATTTTACATTGGTATCTTTTAAAGAATAGTATATTCGTAAACGTATATATATTTTAATTAAATATTCTAAATTAAAACCTCCTTTTAAACCTTCTTAGAATTGCAGTATTCCCTGACTTTCTACGAAACAAATTTTATTCGCTAACTGCATGCTTGGAGATGTATTATTCGCGTCAATTAAAATTTATCATCGAAAGAAAATAAGTTTGATTTTAAAGTATACTGCAACACTTAAGTAAATGCTCCCTTTTCTTTTTCTAACGTTATAATTTACATGCTAAGATGAATTTAGTTTACAGGTATTAAAAAGTTTATATTATTTAAACACGTTTAAATAAAAGTTTAAAACAATAATGCTTAAATAACTAAACCAATTCCTAGAATTAAGCCGTCATAATTTCTTTACATTTCAAATAAAAATTATATCCAACTCTCTTATTACAAACATATTTTTCAAAATTATCATAGAATATAATTTCTAGCTCATAAATATATATGCAAAAGGATTCCGGTGAAAAAGGTCTTAAATTATATTGAATTTAATTCTTGTTTCTGCCCGAAGCCTCTAACCATTTTCTACAACTTTATAAAAGTACTCGTTAAAACTAATACAAAATAAATATTCATTTATGTGTATACTTTTTCACGATGTTTAATACTTACACTGATGTATCTAATAGAAATCTAAAGAATTTAATAAATTTTTCTTCTTTGATATAAAAGCGATTCTTGCAATTTTATACGCGCAATACACGCCACCTTTTCTTACTACTTTTTTAGTCATTCAGAGTTTATTTAAAACTCATAAAAATTTAGTTTGTCAAATTCAACACCTCTACTTTAACAAAATAAATTTCAAACTTAATAAATATTTTATAACTAACAACGAAGAATTAAATTAAAAATCCTATAACATGTGTGTATAACATTAATTTTCGAAAACTAAAAATAATTTTCTTCAAACATAATTAAAATTTCAGTCTAATAAAGAAAATAATCATAATATTATTCAAAACAATTATATACAAAATAAGAATTTGTTTACTCATCAGCATTATAGTATTTGTTTAAAATACATTCTACACAATAAATATGAAGCACAATGAACTGTATAATAGCTAAGAAGCTCGCAACATCGCATAAATGTTTATAATAATACACAGATGACATATGCGTGAGAAATTTTACTACTTGTAGCAGTATATTGTAGTATTGGTCGTTTTGTACATGTGTTTTCGCAAAGCAAAATCTCTGTTGGTTAAAGCATTAGCTGAACATGAACGGATTTATAGGCATGTGTCTAGGACATTTAATTTGGATGTAACTCTTTATCTCTGTCTAATTTCGTTTCTTTTTCTGGAGTTTCGCTTATGTTATTAAGTGATGAAACTAACTGGATATCGCTTTCCCGCCTAGAATTTTAATGGGTGCCAAGTTAGTCCCAGTTAACCAAGCTGACCTTACAATTCGAACACTCGTCCACGTCCAGATTTTGTTTAATAATTTCAAGTTACTGATATAAAAGAATAACTTTCCAATGTTTTTTGCAAAGCTTTCTTCCGTTTTATCCCTAATGCTTGAGAGCAAGGTTAAAATAAAGACTTTAAGTTGCATGCAGTTTGGAATGGCATATGAGATTAGGTTACACGCGATTGTTTGCTCGTGCATAAAACTTGTTTAGACCGAATTTAAACCATGGTAAAGAAAAACTGATTGAATTGAATTTAACATGTAAACTCTAAAATCCTACTAATTAAAACCGCATTAAACCGCGTTACTGTAATTTCAAACTAGCATCAAACGCTGAAACTTAAATTAAAATTTTTTAAACCAATTTATTAATTTAAGTTTTATCTAAACTTTTTTAGATAAACGTATTATTCCAAATACGCTTCGTTCATGTAAATACGATATGGAAAAAACTAAACGTAAAATAGTATATTTCTATGCTGCTAGAACAATGGAACCGAAGTTTACAGCTGTATTAGATATGTCTTCTGAACGGATGAAAAATGTTGTAAAAAGCACGTAAGTATATATTACTCCAAGTTTAAACTGAATTATTTTGAAGTGAGATATGTTTTGCTTTTAGAAACATAGCAACCGCTAGAAAATTGACACCAGAAGGTTATTGTGTTCAAATGGCTTACTCAATTGCTAAAGACCAGGATCTGCTTAATGAAGTTGATATAGCAGAATATTTGGCAACAATTCGTATGACATTTATCATTTATATAATTAGTATTATTATTTATTACTTATTATATATATTTTTTATAATATGTAATAAGTATAGTTTTTAAATTTTTAAACTTTTAAAATTATTTTCAACGATTGAATAAGAAACGAAAAATTTCTTCTTGTAAGAGAAATGAAGATTTACTCTCGCAAATAGGTGTGTACAGGATGCGAGAATGCGAGATATGAAGTGTCCCTAATTCCAAAACACAATAAAGAATTCATTTCTTAACATTTTTACTTATTATAAAAGCAAAAATATTCCAAACATATATATTACACACATACATACATATATATATATATATATATATATATATATATATAACTAAAAGTATATATATACTTATATATAAACGTCTAGCTTTGTCCGTCTGTCTGGAACGTTTTTCACCTACGCTCATTGTGATTTTTCTTGTGCCATTTAATATGTGAAATTAAATGTCAAATTAAACTGGTAATTCTCAATGGTAAGGGGTGTCACTAGTTGCGACACAGTTCGGGACATTACCATATCCTTCGTTTTGCTCACGTTGATCTGAAGCCCTGCTTCTTTAAACTCTTCCTCCAGCTGTTGGAAAGCTTCTCCAAGTTTCCTCTCTCTTTTAGCGAGTAGGTTCACGTCATCGGCATAAGCTAGATACTGCATAGAGCGGTTGAAAAGAGTTCCTCTGGGGTTCACTTCAATCTTCCGTACAATACGCTCCAGAGTAAGGTAGAAGAGAATTGGGCATGAAGAGAATTGGAAATGAGAGGGCATTCCCTTGCCTTTGGCCTATCGTGACACGGAACTCCCTAGACACTTCGCAAGCTACCGTAACATGACAGTTTGAGTGCACTGCTAGCGTCATTCTGATAAGCCCGATTAGATTTTGTGGCACACCCAACAGAGCCAAAATGTCGTACAATTATGGTGTACATTGTCATAAACCTACTTATAGTCTATGAATAACTGGTGACATTAGTGTTAAATTCATAGTATTTATCGAGCATGCACTTGATTGTGAAAATTTGATATGTAGTTGTCCTGTCCCGCCCAAAGCCGCACCCAAAGTACTTCCTGAGAAAGATTTGAGTCATCTGGCTAGTTTTATTTAGAATCTTATACGCAGTGCTGAGAAGGGATATCTAGCAACATTTATTTCTTCCCTTTTCTTCCCTTTTCTCCAACTGTTCCGGAGTTATTGGAAGTCAAACTTAGATGTGGCAAAGTCTCTCGCATTCTATTACAAATATGAAAACTTATAGAAGCAATTATGTGCATGCTGCAATATGTGTAGGTGCTATACATGTACAAAGTTTCAGCCATTGGCAATGAAATTTTTTAAAAACATCTTCTCTGAGCCCAGGAATCTCCAAGCTTTCTTATCAGCCAAAATCTCAGAGTCAAAAATTTCCGTTAGGTAACGTTTCATACGTTACCTAATTTTTCATGTATGATATATTTAAAATAGTGTTTTTAATAATTTCTAACGTTTTTAGATAGCCTTTATTCGGTTGAAGCAGTACCACATATCGGAATAGTTACCATTTTTTATTCCGAGTCATTCAGTGCAGCTTCATTGACAAAATTTATTTCGCCACTGTTATTTAAATTTGCAAAATTATGGCAAAAAGGTGTTGCTCAAAGAGTGGTCGGTGTTCATATTATCAATTCGAATGAATATGTTACAACTCTAGTGAATGTATTTAAAAAGATATTTCCTGAAAAACTTGCAAACAGGGTAAGTTACAGTTTTATTGCATTTATTAAATAATTGTGGAATAACTATTGCTAAAGGCTCGATTACATTGAGCGAGTTTACTAGCTACTAGCCGCATAATTAACTAGCTGCTAGTAAACTCGCCCAGTGTAATCATGTTCATTAGTAAACATTGTAACAATCTGCGAGTAAAGTTGCAAGCTGGGCAACTTCACTCGCAATTCGCTGGCGTATAGGTTATCTAGCCAGTAAACTAGTTGTGCGTCATCATAATTGCTAGTGAACTAACGAATACCGATGATTCCTGGTTTCAGTGTCTACAATATGGTGATTCTTCCAGTTTACTGAAAGAGGCGAAGGACATAGATTCTTTCGCTTATCGACATATTTTGAGATTAGACTGTACCAATTTTGATGATTGCAGATGATAGATGGATTTCTAAAAAAAAAACGATATGAAAATGAGGTCAGCAATCCCAATAGACACAAAACTGGAAGTTACACTACCTCATCTAGCAACTGGTGATTCCTGCAAGTCTCTAGAATACCTATTTCGAGTTCCGGAATCAACAATATCGAAGTGCTGTACAGCTAGTTGGCTACTGAGCGAGAGGAAAGTTCGAGCTTTAAGTGAACAATCTTGCTAAGTGGATGGATTCATTAACAATCCGTACAACGATAATATTATATATATACTATGAAAAGGAATACTCTTCAGTACAGCAAACATATTTTTTTTTGTATTTCTATAGTAAAGCCATAGTTTACTCAGTATACATTTCTAAACTCAATTCGCCATTGCGATTTTCGCAAATCTTGACAATATATTTATTATTGCCGGCATCGGTTCCATAAGTGAATAACTACTGGTTTCCTACCTGCTTAAGCCACATCTAAATCGCAAACGGAATAATCAAACCATATAATTTTCCTGATTAAACGTTTGTTATCCTTGATGTCGTTTCTTTCTTGTCACGTCTACATTGCGCACTGAATAACCAAAACATGACCGGCCTATGGCTTGAGAAAGTAAAATGGGACATCATCGGATTAAGTGAAATCAGAAGGAGACGAGAAGAACAAACAACTCCAACTCTCAAATCTGAACACACTTTCCACTATATAGAACAAACGGATGCATCTGAAGGTGGTGTAGGGTTTATTATACACAGAAAACATACACAAAATATAATAGAGATTAGCAGTAAAAGTACAAGGGTTCATCACCTTAAAGCTCATCACCTTAAAGCTAAATACAATATACAGCATGAAAGTCGTACAAGCATAACCCCTAGATCAACATATGAAGAAGAGGAAATAGAATTCTTTTACGACAACCTGAATGAAGCTCTTAGGACATACCCTGCTTATTACACCTTACTAATAGGCGATTTTAATGACAAACTAGGAAGAAGACAAGAGGAGCCGGAAAACTCCTTGGCCAAATACGGATATAGGGAGAGAAATAAAAGGGATGTTAGACTACTCAATTACCTAGAAGAGAATGGCCTTTACTCTATGAGCACTTTCTTTGATAAAAAGCCGCAACAAAAATGGACATGGATTAGTCCCGATGGTACCACAAAAAATGAAATAGATTTTATTATCTCCAACAGAAAAGAAATAATCCATGATGTAACAGCTTTAAACAACTTGTCCATAGACAGTGACCATAGAATTACAAGATCAAAAGTATGAAGATGATGAGGAAGACGAGCAATAAGAAATAGACAGCTCCCAATAACGTAGAAGCATTTCAAAATGACAATGATAAACATCTAAATAAACATAAAATAACAAAAGTTGGCAACGAGAACATAAGTGCGTTGAATAGAAGTATAGTGCACGCCATAAAGCAAGTAGAACAAGTCAACTGCGCCAAGATGAACCATAAAGATAGAAAACTGAACGATAGAATCCAAAACATGATAAAAGAGAGAAGAGACACAAACTTCCCAAAACTGAAACAACTCAAAAAATATATAACTAAAGCGATTCGTAATGGTATCCGAACATCTAACAACGAAATGACTGCTAAAATAATTGAAGAGAACAGAAGCATAAGAGTACTCAACAGAAATTGTCCAAAGTGAAGAAAGGGATTTGCAAAATGCGAAACAAAATAAGCAAGATAACAACTGATAAAAAAGAAATCATCAAAATAATAGAAGAATTTTATAAAGAATTATATGCTGCAGAGAAGGAGGAAATCATCCGTGATCCAATTCCCAAGATTATGAGTCAAGGTTCAGAGAAAATTCCAAAAATCACGATCCAACAGATCCAAAAGTCGATTTTGAAAATAAAAAATAATAAATCCCCTGGAGATAACGGAGTGGTCATTGAAGCTATCAAATTAGAATGCGATATGCTACTCTGAAGCATGGAAGTACTATTTAATGAATGCCTTATACAGGGTAAAATACCACAGAAATGGAGAAACGCAACAATCACGTTAATACATAAAAAAGGGGACATCGCAAATCTTGCAAACTACCGTTCTCTCAGCCTACATTCTCATATGTATAGTTTTTTATCCGAATCATCACAAACAGATTAAATGCAAAACTAAACCTTTATCAGCCAAGGCAACAAGCTGGATTTCGTTCAGGGTATGGCACGAGCGCCCATCTCTAAGTTCTAAAGAATCTCATAAAAAAGTCCATGGAATATAACAAACCACTCGTTTTAATATTCGTGGATTATTAAAAAGCATTTGACACCATAAATCACTACCAAATGTTGATGTCACTGTCAGACAGTACAATCGATATACTTCAATAATAAAGTCCATATACGAGAATGCTACGGCTAATTTACGACTCCAGGAGTGAATAAATAAATTTAAAATAAACAAAAGAGTTCGGGCGATACTATTTCGCCGAAACTGTTTACGAATCAACTTGAATATATGTTCAAATCTGTTAACCTCTGAGTTAACATAAATGGTGAAAACTTTACACACTTAAGATTTGCTAATGACATAGTTTTAATAGCAGGACCGGTTTGATCATGCGACGACAATGTTACAACTAAATTCAGCCTTCCATAAGGTCGGTCTTAAAATTAATGTGTCAAAAACACAGCCCCGTACTCAGTGAAGGTGTGTACATAGATGGCATCCAAGTCATGGAGACTACTACTTCATATAAGTATCTTGTCCACGAAATCGGCATAAATAGAAATAACCAAACCCACGAACTAATGAGGTTAATAGGACTGATATGGACCGCATTTGGAAACTTGAGACATTTATTCAAGGCAGATTTATCGATTTGATTAAAAAGAAATGTTTTCAACCAATTATAACCTATGACGCAGAGACTTTAACATTAACAAAAAAGATCGTAAAGAAAAGTGGCGTAACGTGCAATGGGAAGGTCAATTCTGGGATTGACTCTTAAAGATCATATCACAAATATTGCGCTGCGTAGAAGAACTGATCGACGCAGTAGAGAGAATTGCAATCTTCAAATGGAATTGGGCAGGACACATTGCGAGAATTCAGGATGACAGGTGGACCAAGTGTATTATAGAGTGGAGGCCTTGACAAGACACATATCGAAATAGGGGACGACCATCAACACGATGGTCAGATGATATTAGACGTATACATACAAATTGGATGCAAGGCGCACAGTATAGGAAAGTATGGAAGCAAACCCGGAAGGTTTATGTCCTGCAGTGGACGAATGTGGCTGGCTGATGATGACCTGTCTGATAAAACTTTGATGTCATTTCGTTATTTCAAGTCACTTGCAACGCGTCTCACGTATATAAGACGGTATCTGTTCATGAATGTCATCTAGCATTCCTTAAAGCTTGTTGGCCGATTGTCTCCGACAAATTCTTCTTCCGATTTCAATTATTGCTTAACGTGCCAACAAAAATCGATACATTGATCCAAATCTCGTTGATCCCTAGTGACAATATTTAATTAATACTTTCCGATGGCTCTAATCATTCAATTAACAATACCCTCGATTTTGAATGTAACAGAGTTGTTCAATGCCAAATACTTTGTATAGTGTTAGAAGGTTTTAAATTTGTCGTCTTAATTGGAGTGTAGTTCTAATGGTAGGGCATATATTTCGTTGCCTGTAGTATAGCAAGATAATTAGTGAGCCATTAATTGCAGCATAAGTTTCAAACTAGGATTATGGAGTTCCATAGAGCCCAATACAATTTTATTGTGGACTAGTGCCGGTAAATAGTTTGAGGGGCCCCGCGCAAATAGTTTATAATGGAACAAAAATATGAAATGTTAAAAAGAACAGAATTATACGAACTAAGCGGAGCACTGCAACCCATAAGAAATACATTGATCTGAAACCGCGCCCAGTTCATTCATACATCTGGGATCTGGTAATCTGGTATTATGCCGACGCGCCAAGACTTTACAAAACTTGCTCTGCATTCGGATTGTGAAATGCAACAATCTCAAGAAGCATATCCTTAGCGTATTTGTCAGCTGTGTCACTGAGTATATATAATACATACATTTAAATAATTCAAAAATACGTTTAAATTATTAGCTCATATCAGAAATACAAATAATTTTGCTCCTTACTTTCCTTGCAAAGCAAACACCCTTAATTTGGTCGGAATATGTGAACCACAAAACAATTCCATTTTTCTTGCTTGTACAAGCTTTGAACAGTTTTTTTTTCTGCATCGACCCATCGCTGGGAAGTTATACTCGAACAACTTCAAGTCTGGGAATTAGTCTTAAGGTTCTGTCCCAAGGTCATAACAGCTTCCAGAATGCCTTGCAGCTCATTGTTGACGATATTAATAAAAAGCCAGAGACAGTGCACAAAGCCGAATGTCCATTAAATTATCTCTCAAAGAAAGAAAGTATCTTTTCGCCAGACTTCTCGTGTTTCTGCGCCGATGCTGTAAATTCCACCCTTCAAAAAGAATCAATTAAATTCCAAATAGCCATTAATCTTTTAAACAACGTCAAATATTTCATTATGAGGAGAAGGCAAATCAGAAAAAAAGCAATGAGCAATTTAGGCATGTGTCCATCAGAAATAGACGTCACGGCAAGGGAGACGCGGATGAAATTGTGCTTCAAGCAAGTGAAAAGTTTAAGGTTAAAACATTCCTACCTATATTGGATCACTTATGTGCAAAGCTTTCCCGCCGTATGAAATCATATGAGAAAATTAATTCTTTATATGAATTTTTGACCGAGTTTTCACCAAACCCAAACGCAGAAAGTAAAGAAGCTGCTCACAGATTTTGGGAAACATATCCAGAGGATATTGAGTACGATTTTGATGATGAAGGAGTATTTTATGTCACAATTAGGAAGTATCAAAAATGATATAACAGTGCCTTCATCATAATCATACAAAATAATTTTTGAAAAGTGCAATCAATCTTTCCAAATATGACGAATACCCTACGAATCTACAGGTGTCTCATGATCACTTGGAGAACGTACTTTCTCTAAATTAAAGTGGTCAAAATGTTATCATAGATCAACTATGAAACAAGAAAGACTGAATTCATTATCAATTATATCTAGTGAATTCGCTGTGTCCAACAGAATTGATTTTGAAGACATTTTGAGATATTACTGCAAAAAAATTAAGGAAAGCAAATTTTGATACATTTGGAACAACATTGTGAAGTAAATTAGAAGTGTCAGGAACTTCCAGATTTTGATAGCATAGGGGCCCACGAATTATTTAATCCGGCACACAAATCTATTATTACCCAAATTAGTTGTCTTTTTGTTTATTTCTACTTCCATATGTATTCCAGATTTGTATCAATTTTATTTTTGGAGCCAACTCTTCACTTTGTCACAGTTCACTATCAATTGCTTTGCCATCAATTATTATTTTTCTTGCACCAGAAGTTAACGTTTTATACGAGCTGTAAACAATATTCTAAAGATCTTTCTAGCTGTAAACAATGATTCTCTTTGTCATCTTTTCAATGTGATAGCATACCACCAGTGCTTACGTCTGTGTCCAGAATAAACTTTCCACTAGTATTTCTTTGAACTCGTTTCAGTTAGCAAATATTTTCCTTCTCGTTATTTTTTCTACAATACCGATTTCCTCATCCATCCATTACCTCTCTTAAGTTTAATTTTTCTTTTAGTGAACATTTCTTGAACTATAATTTTACAAATTACCTATCATAATACAGTAATATACAATTTAAAAATTTTAGGTTCATTTTCACAAAAACATGGATGATTTGAAGAATTTTTTAACAGTGGATGACCTACCGATAGAATTCGGTGGTAAAGAAAAATCGATTGTTGAACTAAGTCAGGATTTCGCTGAACACATCAAGAATCGATCGGATTATTTTAAACAAACCGAAAATTGTATTTACATTGGCGAAGTGCCGAAACAACTTGATATTATAGATGATGATGTGTTTGGAGTGTTTGGAAGTTTTCGCAAATTAAATTTGGATTAATATATTTGAACATGTCTAGATATTTTTTCAATGACTTTTCAAATATAAAGATATCGTATGTTCAATTGAAAAATGTTTATTTTATTGAAAATATTTTTAATTTCCTATTTCCATATTTATGTTTTGAATTATTGTCTGGTTTACCAGAGTTGACCATCGATGTATGAAGAAGAGGGTGAAATAGTGAAGAGAAATTTAGAAATATTTATTTCAACTCAGTGGCGTTTGGTTATCAATATAAATTAATAAAATAAGATATTTAAATCAACCGTTTCAAACT
>WYDF02082009.1:0-11128 GCA_009867245.2 Adranes taylori | reverse complement strand
CGGATGGACGACAACAGATTGCCGAAGATTGCAAGGGATGGTCTCCCAAGATCCAGCAGACCACCTGGACGTTCACCAATACGTTGGTATGAAAGCTGGAATTCAGCATTCCAGCTACAACTCTAAGAAGTTAGAGAACAAGGCAGATGCCTTACAAAAAGGAAGAAGAAGAAGAAGAAGAAGACATCTTATTATCCAAGGAAAAATAGAAGGAAAACGAGGCCCAGGCAGAAGACAATTGTCCTGGATGAAAAATATTGGGGACTGGACACACATGCATGCAGAAACCCTAAGAACAGCCCAAAAAAGGGAAGACTTTGCTACAGTTATCGCCAATCTTCAATGAGAAGCGGCACAAGAAGAAGACAATTAGTTATAATTCTGTATGTATATATATTTGTTGATTTATTCTAATTAAGTTGAAGTTGTATTTTTATACTTATTTCGCCAATACGGCGATTTTAATCCTTGCAAATTCACCTAAGATTTGGCAATGTATTTCACGGTGTCATTCTTTTGTATTTATTGAACTATATTCTATTTAAAGTGGTTAATTATTTTAATATTTTTCTTTAATAATATTTTTAAGTATTTTTTATTATTTTAAATTTGCCTTAATTAACCAAATAAATTGAAACTAATCAATTGAATGATTCAATTAAAATAACTAAATCAAATTAAGTCTTCTTTAACTCGTAAGCGATTAATAATTTTAAATCAAATTAAGTTCTCTCTCATCAAGCCACAACTGAAATAAATAAAAGTTTTATCCAGGTTGTACAGGTATCAAGTTGTAATCAGAAAACCTGGAAATACATTTATGACGTAGGAAGTATCCAAAGATTTGATCCTTACAACGACGTCCGCAGTTTCATAAAATGATCTTAAATTATTATATAAAATAGGAACACATATTAAAAATATCAAAAAAGTTGATTATCTGTTTTAAAATGGTGTCTCTGAATTATTGGATTTCTGCGTTTCACCGCTAATTATTTTTTGTATTTGTTCTAAAGTTTTGGCTTTTGTTTCTGGCACAAAATATGCAGTAAAAACTATTAGCAATAAACAATAAACTGCAAACAAATAAAATGGCACCTCATGTCCATAACTAAACCTCAGTTTATTATATATATAAATGTTACAAACACCGGTTAATTCGTACGTAGCTAAGCCCAACATCATTCCATAAGATCTAACATTTGTTGGAAATACTTCCGCCATTATAACAAATGGTATCGAACCTAAACCCAAACGCAAACTAACAGCATAACATAGGACGCAAACTAACGGAATCCAACTATAGCTTGTTAGATCAAAACCATTATGTTTAATTGCAAAATAGGTGGCTAGACAAATTAGTACCACACAAGTTGTGCTACAAGATAAATATAATAATATTTTTCGTCCCCATTTATCCAGTAATATGGATGAAGGTATTAAAACTATCACTTGTATGACACCAAATATTATAGCACCCATATTGGGGCTCATCATACTATCTGCACTTGCCAAAATTTCATGGAGATTCATGTATACTACAGCTAAGCCACTAAGTTGTGGACCCATCATTAAAATACCAGCAATTGCTAACGATTTTCGATTTACTGGTATCAGGAACAGATCGAGAAATCGACCACGTTCTCTTGATTCATGATCTGTTGCCGTTTGCATTTCTTGTAAATCCGATTGCATATATTTGTTGCCGCGAAACCATTTTAAGGATTTTTCTGCTTCAGGAATATTCTCTGAAAACAGATATTATATTATTATTTAGATATGTGACAAGTATGAGAATTCAATAAAGCTGCGTTTACCGGTGTAAACTCCATTTACGGACAAAATTATTTTGTATATAAAAAAACCTTTAGTTTCAGACATATATTTTAACTATATGTACGTAACAGAGAATGAGATAATATTGAATGTGATTACTCTACGGCAAAGTTAATTTTATATCCTAATTATTTTAAGTATCTCATGTAATACACATACATTGTGAAATCGTTGAAATCGTCGGAGAAACTAATCTTGTGCATTCTATTTAACCCGGGTAAGTCCCTAGCAAAGGGCTTATAAAACATTATAAAATAAAAAATTTAATCATGAAATAAAATGTCAAAAACACCTCAAATCTTTTAGATTTATAATAAGTAATTAGACACAACTTTTTTAAATTCTCCTTAATTGGCGACGAGAAATGTGTGGGATATTTAGCTTGATTGGATGCCAGAAATCGCAAAAATCAAATTTAATTTCAATTATTAATACAGAGAACTTACAGTGGAATTAGCGACGATAATTTTGATGGAATTTAGCTTGATTGGACGCCAAGAATTGCCAAAAATGAAGTTTACTTTTAATTATTAACCAACTATGCTGCCTACAATTAAACCTTAACAAATAAAACCTAATCTTAACAAATAATTAGGAACGAGAAATTTATGAACATTAATTAAAAGCAAGTTGAATTTCAATTTAACTAAGTGAAACTACGAAAATTAAGTGGAAACATATTGGACGACGTTATATGAAATTGGGCGTAGTTCATCAAAATGGCGACTATAGCAAAATACATGTAAGCAACTAATCTTATCATTCTTCTATCATTTATTTCTAGGATATAACATACTTCAAATAAATATATTGTCCTACATTGTACCAGTCAGGAAGCCCTGAAGATGACCCACACTACCAACACAGTGTTGCCATACTTGTGATACAACGCTTAGATAAGTATGTTTCAAACTCCGTCCCGTACTCTGAACGTTACATGTTTTTGCAACTAAAAGACCATACAAAGAATATCAATCTGATACAGGTATATGCGCCAAGTCTCGACAAACCGGATAAAGAGGTAGAAGCATTTTATGAACAAATCGACAAGCTGATGAGAGCGTTGAAAGATCATGACATAAGCATCCTCACGGAGACCTGAATGGCTAGGGCAGGGACAAGAAGAACAAAATTGTTGAACTGCCTGGGGCGGAACCATCAGAGAGCTGAGACTGCTGCAATTCTGCAATGATCCATTCCTTACCAATACCTGGATCTAGCTTTCACGTAGCCGCCTCTATACACGGCACTCCACGATGGACAATCCTATAATCCAAACCACTGGAAGAAACCAATCTGACTTTGTTATGATCAATTCTCGATTGAAGAACTGTGTTAAATGCGCGAAAACATACCCAGACGTCGACATTAACTCAATCACAACAATGTTGTCGCATAGATTCGACTACGCCTAAAAATACAGAAAGCAGGACAACCAGCTAAGAAAATTCACATAATCAAGCTTAAGTATGACGTGGTAAGGAATAAACTATAAGGAATAAACATAATCAGCAAGAAAATCTCAAATTTGAAAATCAATCCGGAACTCGATGTAAATGAAACTTGGAATAAACTGAAAACGACACTGAAAGAAACAGCTGTAGATCAGCTAGACTTCCGAACCATCGAAAAGAAAAAGGATTGGATGACAGACGAGGTCGTTGACCTAAAGAACCAACCGAGAAATCTTAAGTCTTATGTAGAAACTTACAAAAATATTGACAAAATTAGTAGGAGAAAAATAAGAGTAGCAAAAGAAGCATCTATAAACAACTGTTGTAGAGAGAATAGAAGTGCTTTAAGGTAAGCATTACAGTTTCAACCTGCATAAACTAGTAAAAGAAGTAACCTGGATCAGCCGAAAACGAACTGTGGCGAATCTGGTTGGAGGTGATAATAAACTGGTTATAGAAAAAGAGATGCAACTGGAAGAATTACACCACCGAGTTCTTTGAAGGCAACCGGAATACACTTGATGACGTCGAGGAGGAACTGCAGGGTTCTGAAATCCTCAAAGCAGAACTGAGAAAAGCTTTGAGTCAAACAAAAACTGGTAAAGCAGTAGGCCAAGACGAAATTAACATGGAGCTACCCAAATTGATTGACATCGAAAATAATGACACCCTCTTGAAGATGTTTAATCGATTATACAACATCGAAAACATCTCCTCAGACTGTTTGAAATCTACCTTCATCAACCTGCCGAAGAAATCGATCGTGAAGCGGTGTAGTGACTACAGACTTATTAGTCTCATTAAACCATGCACTCCAAGTATTCTTGAGAATACTGTATACTCGGATATGGAGGAAAATCCAGGAAAACGTGGGTGAAACTCAGTTTGGGTTCAGAAACGCTCTCGGATGGAGGGATGCCTTGTTCTCCATTTAAGTCCTGGTTTAGAAATGCCTTGGTCAACAATAAATGTCTTCGCGTGTGCTTCATTGAGTACTAAAAAGCATTAGATAATGTAAAACATGACATCCTCGTAAGGCAACTGAAACGCATTGGCCTCAACAGCAGGAACATTAATATAATTAAGAAGCTGTACTAGAACCAAACAGCTCAGATCAAAGTCGGAGATGATATCACTGAGGTGATCCGAATTAACAAAGACCTGAGAAAATGATGCATTTTATCCCCAACCCTCTTCAATCTATACTCAGAAGCTATCATCGAAAATGCTCTATATGACACTGACAAAGGAATAAAAATCAATGGCAAATGACTGAATAAATCCGGTACATATGTGACACCGTGGTTCTAGCAGAAACTGCAGAAGACCTTCAGTTTCTTCTAAATGGAATCAATACAGAAAGTATGGAGTTAGGTTTGAAGATGAATACCCAAAAAACAAAGATGATGGTAATTAGTAAACAATGGTGAGAAAACGTTGCTCGACGGGAAGGCAATTGTGTAAGTAGTTTGGATGCTGGTTGACAGAAGACTGGAATTTTGATTTGGAAATTAATGTCAGTATTGGTTTAGCGCAATGCGTATTCCAAAAGCTAAAAATTCCTCCTTATGTACGCTCATGGGAATGATCCACAATATCTAGATTAATCAACTAAATAAACTAAAAAAGCATATTGTCAAATTGAAATCAATGTATTATAATAAATTATATTTAATACCTCATACTTACTGTGCATTAAATAAAAATAAGGTGATTCTGGAAACATCCAAAATAGACTGATTTGTATCACAATAAAAATGCCACCAATCGTGGAAGACCATACAAAAGAAATAAATGGCACAAGGGCATAGCACATTACCATTCCTGTGATATCAATGAGCTGTGGAAAAGAACCCAAAAATCCTCGAATTTTCTTATCTGCTACCTCAGCTAAATACATTGGGACTAAAATATTAAACCACTGTTTTAGGTCAGATCATATAAGAAACTAAATACCACTTCACAATTTTGAAACTGAATAAATTTAATTTCATTCAAAATCTTTCTTTAATAGTTTTTCAAGAGTCTTGTTCTTTAATATTGATCAAAATAATTTCTGAAATAATTATCGATAAAGAAACAAATTAAAAACTTAATTATATTTTACAGATTTTTATCTACGAATTGCTGCCTCAGTCATTATATTTACTAGATCTAACTCCCAGTGATATTGTTGTCCCCAAATTTAAGAAAAATATGATTTGGGGGGAAACTACTTGCTGGGTTAAGTATGTGGAGTTAAAAGGGTATCATGTTGAAAAATAATATTTGTTGTAATTTTTGATGTAATTTTATTGTCTTACCTACAAAAAATGTAGAGGCCGCTGCTGCACCAGCAAAAAAGCGGGCGGCACATAGTGTTTCAACATTAAACTCGATTCCAATTAGAATCCAAGCAACTATACCGCAGATGTTTGCAAGAAACGTAGCCCATTTGCGGCCTAATCGATCGGCAATGATAGGAATTACAGGTAAAGTAATCAAACCTCCCAATAGGTATAGGCTTTCAACGAGGAAAATTCCGGTTGATGTTAATTTAATAGTTTCACTGGTAGCAATTAGTTTTGGAATTGCTGGCGATGCCCAACCGTAATGCATTCCATCGGATATACAACTCGTTGTGACTGAAATAAAACCTTGAGGTCTAATTGTCGAATGCATTAAACACGCATTTGCTGATAATTGTAAATAATTATTCTTTCTCTTCCAAATATCAAACAACAATTTTACTTACTCCTTGGGCAATAAAATCAACAACTAACAAATATTGACATATTTAATATAAACATGCCAATTGCAGTATAATAATAAAAAATTGACTGAGTCAAGCATTACTTTGTGGTAATCCATGATCAGATATCAATTCGAAGTGTATTTCAATACGTTTACCACGTATAGTTTCAATTGTTAAATTGTTACTATAGTTTCAATCGTTTTGGGCCATCTCAGCCATATACACTTTATTGCATGAAGTTCTATTATTGGGGTGTGTTAGGTGGCCATATTGGGGCTACGTGGGATTGGACTCAGTGATGTTAGCTATTAAGAGAGAAAGAGTTTCAACGATCAGGTAGACGGGAGCACTAACACGACAACGATCAAGATAACTATGACAAAACAACAAGAAACAACAACGACAAGACAACTGCGAGGGATAGGGGTTACGGGGGATTGGATTGGTGGTGTCAACAGTTAAGCTGCAGAGAGTTTACAACGAAATAAATGGGACCAACAACACGATAAAGGCAACAACGAAACAGCGATTACAAGAGATTGGGGCTACTAGGGATTGGAATTATTCATGTCAACTACTAAACGAGAGAGAGTCAACGACGAGATAAACGAGAGAAACAACATGGCAAGGGAAATCTTATGTCCAATCTCTCGTAGCCCCAAAATGATCACCTAACACAACCCCAATAATAGAACCCCATGCAATAAATTCTATATGTCTAAAGATAATCGAAAGGGCTGAAACTATAGTAACAATTTAAGAATTGAAACTATACATGATACTAGTTTCAATTCACATGACAAAACAAAATACAAACCGTTGTATCGCCCATAATTTTTGTAACATTCCTACTTAGGCGCTAACGTAATGACGCAAAAAAATATCTTAATAATAATTACAGAAACAAATGTTGATTGGAAACAGGTTGCTCGGGCGCCGGGTCAGTTTAAAGTGAGACCGCACTCTGGAACCGATGGTGATGTCCCTTCGGTCCTCAGTGGTTTACTGGGGGCTCAAGTAAACTCAGTTGGTTAGTAAAGCAGGTGTTCTCGTTCTTGCGGGGAGGCTGCAGTAAATTATTCCCTAATAAGTGAAACAGCATTAAAGGTTTAACAAAACCGTGTATTGCTCTTCTAAAATAAACAAAGAAAAGGAAATACTAAGGTACAAATAAAATAATCATTAATCAAAACATAAGCTTTAAATGATTTGAGCCTTTATGGCAATTATTTTAATATACGGTAAATAAAACACTAAAACCATACGGTGCAAATGCAATATTACTAATCAAAAAGCGGTGCAAATGAATTTAGCGGTGCTTGTTTAGTATTAGGAAAATGCGGTGACAAAATAGCGGAACGATGAAAATATGAGAAGCAGGTAACTACGGGAAGCATATACAAGCAATCAATCAAACGGTAGGGATGAGCCTATATATACTATCACGGAACTATCTCTCAATATACGGTCTGGATCGCGGGCAGGGTAGGAACACGTGGAGTTCGCTACTAATGGCGGGTTATGAATCATGCACAAATGCGGAAGGGTGGATAACTCTCATTACACAATCACGGGTAACAGGTAGGAACACTCGGAATTAGCTACAAACGGCGGGTTATGAATCATACACAAGTACGGGAGGGAGGATAAATCTCCATGGTCGATATGGAGAACTTGACAGGACAGGTATACCCGGAGGTTGCTACTAGTCACAAAAACACTCTTGCTTACACAGGTGTTAATGTCACATGAGTCACCAAAACTAACCTCGTATGTAGAAGTCAGCTTTGTGTATACTCTAGCAAATGAATCATTACTAGCTACAGTAGCACCCTTGTTCATGTAGGTGCCGCTGTCGCCAGAGTATCAATAACTAACCCTTGCTTATATAGGTCAGCGTTTGGTACCTTAGTGTAACGGAGAAGCTATTCATTATAGGTTCTACGAGTGTCCTTGTTCATATAGACATCCATCAATACCTCAAGACTCAAAACTAACCCTTATTTACATAGGTCTGCTCCGGGTGCATACTAGTGAACGTAGCGGTAAAGGAAATACTATTTGTTACAAAAATACCCTTGTTTAAATAGGCATTACTGTAATCTGAGCATCTAAATCTGGTTCTTGTTTACATAGGTTAGCGCTAGTCGCACATTAGCGGATTTACACACAGCGAAGGAAACACTAACAGTTACAATAGATCCTCATTCACGTAGACACTATTGACACCTGAGCACTTAATACCGACTCTTGTTTACATAACTCAGTAGTGCGTGCGCTTAGTAAAAATGAGATAGGTCAACGGAATGTTAAAAGAAAACACAAATCATTCAAAATACATGCAATCAATAGTAATGAATGGTACATCTGATGATATAGCAATAAGCGGTGATATAGATATAAGAATTGCTATTACCAAATATATAAACCGGTGTATGTTGTCTCGACTGCTGGCTGCTGTTTTCGGACTCGGATTATTTGGATGTTTTTAAATCGGAATTATTTTTAGTTAGTATTTTGAAAAAGGTACGCATGGTCTATTTATTTTGAAAACAATGCAACCATTTTCACATAAAGAATATTAAAAGTATTTCTTTCAATAAATTTTAATTATAAGCGTGACACTTAAATAATCAAGACGCCTACTAACAAATAAACAAATTTTTAGTATAAATAACTGAGCGAGAATTTGAATGACATATCAAATTTCACATGTATATATGAAATTTGAAATTTGATATATGAAACTTTTTGTATAATTTTATTTGACACCTCATGCATTTTGCAAGATGCAAAACTTTTAACAAAAAGATCCTAGAAATATATAAGAAATAATAAGTATTAGGTTAGCTTTTAAACAATGAGCTATTGTTATTGAAAGAGATAAGAATTTTCTGATTCATCATGTGTGTGAATTTTTATTCTTTTTTGAAATGATTACTATTTTAGTTTTACTAGATTAAAATTTCAAATAGTGCCCTTTGGCCCTGTGCGCGGAATAACTAAAATGCATCAATTAGGGTTAAGGGATGATCGTAGCGCTGCGCAAATACGATATTTGGAAGATATGCTTCCAGTTTTGGGGCCCCAGCGAGGCATGAGGGGTTAGATAGAGTGTAAACTACCACATACATATACACGTAGAGCCAGAGAGGGTAAATTGGAGACCGACAGAGAGAGAGTGCATGATGCATTATACATAGAGCATAAACATATTACATATATGCAGTGATGGGATAGAGAGGGGTTACGATACTAGAAGCACATTGAATACACTGGAAAGTAGACAACCAGTAATACAGGGATCTACATTACCAACCATTAACATCTGAAAATACCAGTTACAAAAATATTTAGTACCGATAAAACATAACGTTGGATATAGGTCAGGGTATTGCTAAAGCTCAAGAAGGTCTACGTAAAATAAATATAAGAAGAAGAATAAAACATAACCTCAAATTCAAAGAGCCCCACGGAACAGCCAGGAGCGCCCCGAATGCAGAGCCACGTTCATCATCCCCTACTGCAGGGTATAGACACCATTACACCCTATAGATTTTAAAGTCAGCGGTTCCTCCAGACTGTCAACCGGAAGTTACATGCCATCCGCAATCTTGGATTTTCAAATGACACCTGTCCAACGCAATACCATTTCCAAAATACCGCTCCGCGGAACGGGTACCGTTTTAGAGCGACTTAGGAACAGTTCTTGGCGGCTGTTTAGAAAGAACAGTGTGCAACTACTGAAAAACTATTGCCATGGCGGAATAGATTGCTTAGCAGCTGAACAGGCGCTATTGTTAAGGGAATTTGCGAAACCAAAACAAAATGATTATTTTTGCAAACAATACGATTAGTCCACTAGAGTTTCTATGAAACTATTAGCGATATTAATTTCCAAATTTTCGTCAGAATGAGTCGTTATAGTAATTACGTCGTAAAATAAGTTGCCTCTGATAAATGTTACAAATGAATTAAAATTTGTCGATCCATTTTACTTAAGTTCGTTCTAACCTTTTCAAATACACTAGAATATATAATTTTCTCTAAGATTCATAATTATCAGATGGTTTTAAATTGTATAATAAATGTGACTTAAATACTAAAAATCAATACTTTTTGATATCGCTTTCTCACGTGCCCCTCCTGAGAAATATAATTTCTTTCAACAAGCAGTAATAGTAAATTGTACTTACAAACAGTAGCAGCCAAAAATGGTGCCAAATAATTGTTATTCTTTTGAAATAACATTAATTCATTATTTACTTCCAGCAACAATATTGAAATAAACGTTGTAAATCCTATCAAAGTATACAATTAATCACAATCTGATTCTCAATTAAATGGGCACATTTTAATTGAGTTACTCCCCTAATTACCTTCATATGGATGTAACTGATGAGGTAATACTTGATAAATGTTCTAGCGTATCAACTAAACGTGATTTTATATAATATAAAAAAGAAGATAACCTAAATACTATTTCAAAATGGAAATATTGTAAGTAACAGTAAATGAAGTTTAATAATGTAAATTTTATCTGCGTTGGTTGTAATCTACTAGAACATTATTAAATGTTTCTGAATTGTACATTAAATTAACGTAAAAAACAAACGTGGATTGGCATCGAGATAGTTAAGTTCCTGCAATTTTTTTCAAGATCAAATTACTTCGAACTTTAATCTTGCTTTTTCGCTTAAATATTCAAAAGCATTTAGATGCGATAAATTAACAAAAAAACATTACCTAAAAGTTTTTAAGAAAATGAGCCCCAAAATTGAACAAGTATATATATAATAAATTGTCATTTTAAACAAAATGATTTCAAAGAATATCGCAAAAGCTTTAGGTAGCCTATATAATAATGTTTATTTGAATGTCCTACTTTTTCCAAGATATCTAAATTGGAAAAGGTATTTAAGTCAGGATTTAGGGAAATTCCCTAAATCCCTAAATCCTTAATATAATCGATTGCTTGACTAATTATTATTATTATATTTAAGTATTGATGCAATAAACGTTTTAACATCTTAAATTTATATAATACATTTTAAAAACATATTTATTTACATAATATAATATAAATATTTTCACCTAATTCTAT
>WYDF02081998.1:0-11129 GCA_009867245.2 Adranes taylori | reverse complement strand
TACGACGAGCGCTCGTTTCGGAATTTCGCTCCTTGTCAGGTACATGTGTGTTTGATCTTTATGCGTCCATCTGACATTTTGCTACATGCACTATACTCAACAATGGTGTATTTTTACCATTGATACAAAGACACAATGTAAAAATACACCATTTTCGAGGATAGTATCTTTAGCAAAATGCCAGGTCAATGCATAAAGATTAAACACAGACGTGCTTGACGAGAAGCTAAACACCGAAACAAGCACTCGTACATTAATTAATTGAAATGACAAATAAGATCTATACTACAGGGAATTTGAAAAGTTTATTCAATGTGAACAATGTGCATCAATGTTCAACGCGAACAATTTGATGGAATGTGTACGAGGCTAATCAATACAACAACTATTATAAAATTATCATTAAAGCAATCATGAAAGTATTCTGTAATGATGTAGTGTTCACGTCCAACGTTGTTATGATGATAAATAAAAATTCTTCGGATTTGGACAAAAATGAAATTTATTTTAACTCAATTTTGACATTATCATTATCAAATAAGATAATGTCAAAATTGAGTTAAAATAAATTTCATTGTTCAAATCCGAAAAATTTTTATTTATCGTTTTCTGTAATCATGAAACCCAATTATTTATAATGAAGGAATTGCTTAAATAAATTATATAGAATTTAGAAGTAATAAAAAAAGCCTGAGAAATCAAAACTCTTATTGCATCTCAAACTTCCAGCTGAAAGATTAAAATATTTTTTATTACCCAATACAAAATACAAATTCTAAATTATTTGGACCAAATATTTTAATAGTTTACTGTATAATATTTTAGCAATAATTTCTAGATTTTTAAGTTTACTCCCAATGTTCACCAGTGCCATATCAGTACTGCAAAATAATGGTCTACAATAGAAAAAAAAACTAGAGACTAGTCAATAGTCTTTCAATGGCTAGTATGTTAATGATTAGATTTTTTGAATCAGTTTTTTGTTTCAATAAATGAAATCAAGATTCGTATCATTCACAAGTTATATTTGATTTTAATATCTAATTTAATATAATTTATTATAACCTTTAATTAATTTGATTCTTTCAAGTACTTATATACCGTGTCTTCAATATAATTAGAAACTCATAATTTTTTTATTCACTTGCGAAACACTTTTGTGATTACAGCTACTGTTATTGGTATCTATTAATAACAATTAAATATAGCTATTCATAGAATATGCAACAAAATACATAAGAATTCGAAGAAACTAAACTTCAAATTATAAATATCTTATCTCCACATAAATCATTTGTCATGGCATTGCCTGGGCAAAGTAATTTATCTATAAAAATTATTCATTACGAAAAGATATTCACTTTCCCCTACAAACAGTTTCTGAATCCACCCTTGAATCTACTGTTATCATAAAAACATTTAGTCCAAACAAAGAACATGCAAAATCATAATAATGGTAATATAATAGCAACAAAATTATAAAAAGGATAAATTGAAGGTTTTCAAGCCATGCTACTCATTCATATGTATCGTAAGCATCGCGAAATTAAATTTAAAAAAATTGACAAATACTTTAAAAACGATACATATGCCTGAGTTTTAATGTTGTTAAAGAACAATTATGGGACTAATTAGACGGTAAATGAATATAAAGAAAACATATAAATGATGATGAACCTATACGAATGAGTTTTTATAAAAAGCCGACATTTCTGTTTCCAACTAAAAACAAATTGGTCAGATTTGTTCGCCAGATGATGTATAAAAACTTACGGAATCGCGAACTACTTACAATATATTTAGAAGTAATAGCTGAGCTAACATCATTAACGGACTCCGCCTTTATTTCTTTATGAACTTTAGGTATTGGCTTAAACAAATTACTCTTCTTCATATGGAGAGATGGTTCAGTAGGATAGGCATCTTAGAAAAAAATTATTATCATAGCACTTGTATTTTTTTTTTTGATTTATGGGATAAAATTAAATAAGAAGCCAATAACAAATTAATATTCTACAAAATAAACTAAGCAAAACTAAAAATAACAATCAAGCAAAAGTAACTAAATCATACAATACAAGAGAAAATAGCTCTTTAATTTGGAAATAATCTTTCTAGGAGTAATAAGTTAGCAAAATAATTATAATGAAGCATATTTGTCTATTAAAGAATATTAGATCAGACCTACTTGAAACATTAGAAGGTGCATTCGCTTTAGGTTTTGGCTGTCCTGTTACAAGTGCCGATATTTTAGCAAGTTCAGGAGACATTTCTCGCTTGACTTCTGGCTCCAGACCTTGCCTGGTATCTTCCTCAGTTTTTTTAACTACCGGTTTGATATTTCTAAAATAAAGACACCAGTTAGTACAGTATTTTCGTATTATTGAATAGATTACAATTTTTTGGTATCCGGTGTTTCCGGTCGCGGAGAAGGCGTCCCTAATTTCAAAGTAAGTTTGGGTATAGCTACTTCTATATTATCTCGAACCTAAAATATTATTTTAATTCATTGTATATAACACAACATTCACTTTTTTCAAAATAGTTTTAAATAAAATCTTAAGGCATTAAATTTTAACATTAAAAATTAATTTATTACGCTTCAAAAACAATTATCAAAGTTGGATCATCAATTCCTCTCTGCAATGCAATTTGCGAGAAGCAACAAAATTCCAACAGGACTTCTGACACTTGGGAGAAAAAGCGATTGGAGAAATAATCCTAATGTTCAATAGTGTCTAACAAAGGAGAAATTCCATTCGATTAGGTGAAATCATTGTTCATCTATATCCTCAAAAACTTAGTGTCAAAGAGCGCACAGATAATCGCCAGTTCTTACATTTCAGTCTCCTATATTAAATTTAATATTTATGAAAAAATTAAACGTATCTCATATCTACCTTCTCGGATTTATCCAGATGATATTGCTGGAAATATCATTAAAATCAGATCAGTAAAGACGGAATTACTCGTTGCCTCGCATATATACACCACACGTATGGATACCATTTAATTGTATAGTTTGTTTGGAAATATTTCGGAATTGTTTTATAGACAGTTGTTAAAACAGTAGGTAGCCTATTGTTAATTTGAAGATGGGCCATGCGTTTATCTACGAAAGGGTCGTACTAAGAAATTGAATACAATGCTTATATCATTTTATTGTTGTGTATAACAGTACATCTACATATTATACCACGTGTGCAGCCCTTGTTTTTATTTATAAAGAATCTTTTGCTCTTTTACAACTTAAGTCATTCCAAAATATCTTCGGACAAACTGTACACAATAACTTCTAAAAATAGCATTACAAATCATTAACGTAAAGAATGTCTGAAATAATGAAACATTTAAATCAAAGATTCATACAACTGATAGGTATATGAAAGAATCTATGCAAAGGTCGAAAAACAAATTTGAGATACACATTTCGGATTCTCTAAAACTAATATGTCAAGAGACACTTTTAGTATTCATGTATTAATTCACGTATCAGCGGTGTCGAGGGATAACATATTCCTGCGACTCATCGACTTTGAAATCATGTTCGCTAGAGTACAGTATGACAAAACTATTTTGATATTAATAAAGATGAACGGCGCTTCATAACTGACCGCTACTGGGTACAAGAAAACAAATGTAAAAGTAGTCAGCAGATAAATATTATGCTAAAAAGAAATGTAAGATGCATGCTACAAGGGCCGCCTTTTAAATTTTACAATTGACCACTAGATGACGCCATTGAGATATAAAGTTACTATATTCGTAAAATTTGAGTTGTGTTATTGTTAAAACAATAATATCTCAAAAATCGAGGCAATCGTTTGTGAATAGTAGTGAGAGTGAAAAAAGAGAAAAAATGGGTGTCACGTGAAAATTTTCGTTGGATGATTTGTTTACAATTTACCTCGAATCGTTTCGTTCAACATTTGGTTTTCTAAAACTGATTTGCATAATATTGTTGTGGCCATGTAACGTCAGGAATGAATTCGTGCAGGCCAACCGGGACCAGTTGTTGTTCAAGAAAACATCGATGTTGTAAGCAACATAAATCAAGTGTCATACATGTGTCATATCGTGAGCTAGAGATATCCTTAGGTATATCTAAAACTGAAGTTCATACGATTTTGCGTGGACATTTAGGTGCGAAAAAGATCTAAGATTGTGTCAATTGGTGTAAAGAAAAATTTAAAAAAATAAACGATTGAGAAACTGCAAATCCATATACAGCATCGTGGCGGGCGACGAACCTTGGATATATTCGTACGAGACGGAAACTAAGCAACAATCAACTGTTTGAGTGTTCTACGATGCACTGATGATGTGTACCAACATTTTTCACTTTCATTATGTTTGTAAAACTTAAAAGGTAACCCTCGTACTGGATAAATGTACCAATCATGCTGGAAAATAAGCCTTATCAAACCTATAGAAAATAACCCTTATCAAGTAAAACTCTCATAGCAAAATGTACAACATTCTAAGCAAAAATATAAATTCATAATATAGATTAACATGTATAACAAAATATTGCAATTATATGGTTGTCCTTCTAAATCTCTCTAATATAATATATACTAATTAAAAAAATTATATTTACATCTTTGTCTTTACGTTTCTCTTTCTTCTCCTTCTTAACTTTGTCTTTTTTCTCCTCCTTTATTTTTTTCTTTTCGGCTTTGTTTTTGACCTTATCTTTTTTATTTTTCTTCTTAATTTTGTCCTTCTTTTCTTTTTTATGTTCTTTAACTTTCTTTTCTACTTTAGGTAATATTGATATGGATTCACCAACCGATTGCTGTTGATTTGAAGGCGTAACAGTAGGTGAGGGTGGTGCTATTGGAGTCTTCAGTACTACAGGAGGGGGTGCTTCCTTAATGATTTCTTTCGCAGGTAGCAATAATGGTTGATGAACCGGAGATTTTCTATCTTCGTTTATAACTTCAGTCTTTTTAAGATTATCTTTGACTTTATCGAGGACTTTAATTTGCTCCTCTTTGATATGCTTTTGTTTTTCTTGCTGCACGTGCTCTTGTTGCTTATGTTGTTGCTGCTGGTGTTGTTGCTGTTGATGTTGTTGTTGCTGTTGTATTTGTTGCTGCAACTGTTGCTGTTTAGCAATTTGTTGTATGAGGAATTGATGATGAATCGGTGGCATAAATGATGCTTGTCCAAAACTCGGTTGTAGTGGTAAATTCATATTCGCAAAAAGCGGACTAGCTAATGGATTTGGTATCAAACCGGGGCCAGTTAACGTAGGTAAATAAGGGAACATTGGCGGAATTCCTGGAGGAGGAACTCTCGGAGGATAACTCATTAATAAATCTTGTTGGCGTAAGTGTGCATCAAGTGGTTTTGGCCCATCCAAATTCATGGCGTGATTATGTGCCGCGTACGCGGCGACTGGATTTAAAAGGGTTCTTTTCGGCAATTTCTTCGCACGCGGTTGTGATTCTTTACGCTTCCGTTTTTCTTTAACCGGCGATTTGGGTAAAGGTGGCATACCAATGATTTCAGCCGATTTTGGTACTAAGTTAGATACCACAGGTGAATGCTCCAAACCGCGATCCACGTTTTCTGATTTCATTTGTGGTGTATCAATTAATTCAATTGTAATATCATGCGGTATGTGCATTTTACCAATGTCATTCGACTCATCTATAATCAAATCTGGTGAGCTTTCGCGAGATTCTTGTTTATCATCTTTTCCTTTCACTGGTTTAACATCAGATTTTTCATTTTTTACGTTTGATATCTTCTTCAATATGTTGACTTTTTTCTTATCAGGTTCTGTAAATAATTTATCAACGACATCTGATGGAGTTCGTATAGGAACTGGGGTTATTGTAGTATTTAATTTCTCAGTCTTAAGTCTTGCAGCTGCTAAAGCTTTATTCATTTTTACAGAATTATTTCCTTTTGGACTATTTAAAGGAAGTGCTGGTTTAATTTCGCTAGGACTAAGATTATTTGGGATTGGTATTATTGTTGTGCCACTAAGAACAATTTGATTTGGGCTTGAGGCTCTTGGACTTATTACAGTGTTTGGTACTGGACTCAAACCAACGCCTACAGTTAATCCTGGAAGAGTATTTCCAACTACATTGCCTGGTAATAAACTGCTGGGTGTATTAGCTGCGGAGGTAGCAGCTTTCAACTGTTTCAACTTAACAACATCTTTCATAGTTGTCGTTTTTTTGGGAGATTTTTCATCAGGCATTTGTTTGAACAGTTCTTTTCCGACTTTATCCTTTTTCTTGTCCAATTTCTTTACTGGTTTAGTTGGAGTTATATTTTCCGTCGGTATGGGTTCTGGATTAATTTGTGGAGGTGGTGGTTCTGTAGCTGTTATTGGTGTTCTAGATTCAGGTAATTTACCTTCTCTGGCTGGTGATATGAAACCTGATGTTGTCATCATAACACTACTAATTTCTCTAGTAGGTCTACCTTCTTCTTCATGTAACCTAAATTATATTAATATTTTAATGTTTATATATGACGTTTAAAAATTTATAATACTTCGATTTTTTAAAAGGTTCATTCGGAGAAACTTCCGCTGGTCTTTTAAAAAACGGAGGAGATATAGTTGAGTCCACGTCAGGTAGTTCTTCTGATTCTTCTGTTTTAACCGGTTCTTCATCTTCAGTCTTTATTTCTGAAATATGATTTTAAAAAATTAAACATCGCGATAGAGGGAAGAAAATGCATAACTAGTTTCCTCTCAGATATTTACTTCACCAATTATTAAAATCAATAAAATATTAATGCCCACATTTCTTTTAATGTCTTTAGGTTTTGTAAAAATGAATGCAAAATGCGTACGAGTACAAAAAAAAAGATAAAAAGGACTTAACAAAACTCGCGCATCCGTAGTAATAAAATCGCACGCATACCAAGTGTAGTAAGAGATATTTGCGCAGGAGAAACTTGTCTTAGAAACTCGTTGTGCAGTACAGAACTTGTTTTATTTGCCCAAATATAGTTTCACCTCGCTTTAAAGGGATAATGATATGTATAAACCACCAGCAAAAAGATAATTGTTACTCAATACATTCGTTGTATTTGATATTAGTGAAATAAATAGTGACAATTTAATTCTCTTCTGGTGAAATGATTATTAAAATTTTATAACTTTAATGAATAAAATAAGAAAGATTATTTTAATCATTAAAGTTGAAAGCAATGAAATGTATTATGGTAGCATATATTTTCATTTGGATTGGTTGAAAAGATGTCAATTTTACAGTCATAGTGCTTCTAAAATAAAGAAATTTATTTCATGCACTCGAATATGAAAATATATTACTAGAGACCAGAAAAATATTTAATACAATAATAATTTATTATTAGGTAATATTTTTAAATAAAACCAAGCTTTCGAAATGTAGGATCACAATAGAGCCGTACAATTAAAAGTATTTTTGTTAGTTTGATTGTAATAAGGTTAATTACTAAATCTTCTGATTTAACTCAAATTTTATGATTTGGTGTATGAAGTTACTGTAGTCTCCCAAAGCTCGATATCAAATAGTTAAACTAATAAAACAATTCGTAGAAAAAATCTCATTTCCTTGCAAGCAGTAAGAAATGTGACAATATTAAATGATTTGATAAGGAGAGATTCCATAAAATTTGAAAGCAATAGTTCTATGCGTTCAGCGGGTAGTACATCTCTATCTACTTTTAAACTAGGTCTACAATCCGAATAAACAGCATTATGAATCCTTACTAACTCTTCAAATTTTAACCACAATTGCTAGATTATTTTTAGAACTTTCCATTATTTTGAATAAATTTTATGCAGAAAGAAAACACTAATTATCACAATTTCAAATATTGCCTTATTCAACTCAAACTAAAGCAAAAAATGCAGATTACACGATATTTTCAAAAATAAATAAGAGATATACGATATGGAATAACACTGAGAGAGCACAAGAGCATATAAATACACGTTCGCTTTAATTTTATTCACATAAAACTTATAACGCGGATTATAAAATTAAACTTAATTGCCTTCTATTTCCTTAAAATATATTTTAAATATATATTTCTTCATATTGTTTATTGCATGTTTATTATTACCGCCGCCTTGTTTTTATTATCGAATAAAAACTTTTACTCTACTAAGCGCACATGTGATATTATGCTAAAACAAAAAGCATAGTTGCCAATTGAAGATTTAAATCAAAGCATATGAGTAAAGTAGTTCATGTTAATAAAATTTTCATCACGTACAACATGCAATTCGATGATATTCTATTAACCAAATTTACGTTTAAACTGTAATACTAAGTATACAATAATTAAAATACTTAAAAAACATTTTTGACAGTGTCTTTTAAAACTTCACAAGAAATAGAATATCTAAAACTTAATTACCAAACGAAACATAAAATGGAAATATCGAGCACTATATTAAAAGAAAACTGTTGAAATGAATCTCTTTTGCTGAACGACAAAACACAGCTTAGTTTAAAGGTACTTTTAGGAAAAAAGATTTGAGAAAATAAAAATGTTTTTGTAGAGGGCATATGTAAGAAAATACAATTCATTTAGTCCGTGCGAGAACGCATCACAAGAAAAAACGTGAGCATTCCTTGAAAATATCATTAACATGTTAGACGTATATAAATCCTTTCCATAAGACCACATTTTTGGCAACAAGTTTCAATAGCATATCCATGTGTTCGAGGAGAAAATTCCAGATAAAAGTTCGGGAAGTCCCGTCTTGGTTTAATAGGTGTAAAATCAGTTCATAATGTGTAACATAATGCAAAAAAGCTCATGAATAACTCCATGTTATACTGAAGTTCACGTTTTATGAAAACCACTATGAAGTGACATAACTACGCATAAAACTAATTGGAGTATTATCGCCATGTATTCTTAAACTCAACGGAAAACATTCATTGCGTGCTTAATTAGAAAAATTACTTCTAGCAAACAAGTTTTATTTGAATTTAAAACGTACTCAATCGTCTAGCAAAATTTGGCGATGTCGCTAATGTTAAACGCATCTCTTAATGCCACCTCTAATATAACAAATATTTTCTAGGTGGTGTTGATTATATACAACAGAGGTATAGAATTACGGCTCTAATTACTTGTTTATTTAAAGCGTGCAAAGTCCTATTCTCATTAAATTCGGCGACGTCGCGAATATGTGTGCATTACTCGTTCCGCCGAGAGCGATTTAAATACTTAATATTTTTTGAAAATCTAGGGTTAATCCAATTTTTTTCTTTTTAATTTGATACGAAAAAAATAACACGCTCTATAAATAAAGTTTAAAATGTATAGTTCGTTTACGAGTTCAAGTTTACATGAATTTTAGTAATACATTTCAGGCTCAGCGAATTGGACTACAATTTTTTACATGGTATAAACAAAATAAATTGCGGATGATTTTAAGAACAATAGATTTAGAACAGCAATAAAAATTCGAGGGCGACACTAGATATTACTAACGGATTACCTTCATTAATCTGAAACATAGGAGGCAAATGCTCATGTATATGGACAGGTCTGGTAACAACTTCTTGGCTGCCTGGTTTTAAGAAATTTAAATTGTCAGCTGTTTCTACAGGATATTTTGGCACTGGAACTGGGGGTAGAGCGAAATTAACAAATGTAACATATTCTTCTAATTCATTCAAATTAATGTGATAGTCCCGAAATGCTAAACCCAGGTGATCCAAATTCGGTTCAATAAAGCCAACTAAAAATATAAATTTTAAATATTTTGTGACAATAAGAGTATGCTTAGTATTACTCACATTCATTGGCATATTCATTGGTTAGTTTTCCAATTTGAGTAATGTAGTGTACAATAAGGTCCGTTAAGACATCTGAAGGTGTTGAATGAGTTGTGTTCCAGCCTACAGTTTGAAGCATTTTAGCTACAGCCACTTTCATCATGTCCCTTGAATACTCAGCACTCATGTTTAGCTTCAAAAATATTTATATAGGTAGTAATAAATAATTACATAAAAACCAATTCAATGAAATCACCATTTTCATACTATTCAAGATAACCATAGATAAAGCATAGCTTAACATCACAAGATACATATTGCTACTATGCAACTAGATTCTGACCAGTAGATGGCAGTTATGGTTATCTGGAATCATTGAATTATATACATAGAACGCAACTCGGTGGATGCCTAATAACAAATTTTGAGGCCAAGAATTTTATGCAATCCGCAACTTAATTTATTAGAATTTAAATACAGTACAATATACTTAAGTTGTACAATGTACAATGGTGTACAATGTAATGGTGTCTTAAGAGTTAAGCTAATCGATACATCTTTTCTTATAAGTAAAGGAGCCTACAACATATAATTAAACCAAAGACATATAGTCTTTGATTAAACATATTTATTTATACGAAATCGTTATTGATGTGCACCTGGCTCGAAGCATAGCTTGTGTGAAAGACTTTTTTCTTTGACAAATGTACAGAGGTAAAGAATATATGTGATTTTTGCACATAGTATGAATATCTTACATTCTTAGAATGGTATGGTAGGCAGTTATAAATGTGTTTCCTGCGGTTATTATGAATAACTGCAGGAGTTATTCTGGAATATATGAATAAAATGAGCTTTATAAAATGTGGAGTTGTTAAATATTATAAGTTAGATATAAGTTTTAGTTAAAGATAGTTTTTAATAACATATTTTTGATATTTAGTTTTTGTTAAATTTTTCTGTTATGTCTAAACCAGTTTTTTAACTTCCGTTTTAAAGTAGGTGTTGAGTACTTTTGATGTAAGAATTCTGGGGAGCATTAGGTTGTAAAGTTTTGGGGTGTGGTAAAGGAAATGAGATTGGGTGATGCTCTTGTTGTATCGTACGATAGATGCATTTTGTTCAATGCGTGCCTTGGTCTGGTATTTATGGTCGACTTGAGTTATTCAAGTATTGCTTTTGAACTGATTGAGACAATTTTGTAGAATGTATGACTGTTTGCCACTTGGAACTTGCATCTTTTCATATAGCTCATTTGTCGGAAATGTACGTGGCAACGTTAGGATTGTTTTCATGATCGCTTTCTGTGCTATAATTATATTTATCGTGTATTTGGTAGATGCGCCTCCCCAAATTAACAGACCATATGTT